>CAUYON010101288.1:0-12213 GCA_963573935.1 Arctocebus calabarensis | reverse complement strand
TTTCATATTTACATGGATGGAGCTGGAACATGTTCTCCTTAGCAAAGTATCTCTAGAATGGAAGAAAAAGTATCTAATGTATACACCCCTAATATGAGACAAATTCTTTATCGTTCAAGTGAAGGCTACAACCCATTTATTGCACAGGAAGAAGGGGAAAGGGGAGAGGGAGGGAAGGGGAGGGAGAGGGTGGGAGGAGATGGGACAAAGGGTGAGATCATATGTGTGGTACATATTCGAAGGGTCAGGAGAAAACTTCTAAACAAGGATCAAAAATGTTTTCATTTAGTAAACGAGAAAATATCATGAATGGTATGTCAATCAGGTTGATAAAATATCTCAGATTGCATGTGAAACCCCCACACTGTACCCCATGATTGAACTAATGTACACAGCTATGATTCACTAAAAAAAAAGAAAGAAAGATATGTGGATTCTCATATCTGCTCTGCATCCATTTTTTTTTTAAATCAGACAAAAATGTTTTTTCAGTACTAATACTAAGCAATTAAAGGCCTAGAAGTCTGAAGCCCAAGAGTTCAGGGAACATGGCCAGGCAGGGGCAAAGACAGGATCCCAGGCTATGAGGTACATTAAATGAAGGACACCAGAGACCAGGCCACAAGGCTAAGTAAGCCTAACCAATAGGTGGAGTTAGACTACTGGGAAGCATCCTTTTTTTAAAAAAAGTTATCTGTTAAAATTTCAGATTAATATAAGGGTAAATATGATTAGGTTACATTCTTTATATTTATTAGGTAAAGTCCACATTGTAATTGAGCCCCATCCCCCAGGAGGTGTGCTGTATATCCTTACATTATGCACATTAGGTAATAGCTTACCAAACCCCTCTCTCCTCTCATTTCTTTCCCTTCTTGAATTTAATTGTGCTTTTCTCTCATGTGGTCCTGCAGTTGTTCATCTACTAGTTTCATATTACTATGGAGTACATTGGATGCTTGTTTTTCCCATTCTTGTGATACTCACTTAGGAGGATGTTTTCTAACTCCAAGCAGGTAAATATGAAAGATGTAAAGTCTTCATCTTTCTTTACGATTGAATGTTCCATACATATACCGTAGTTTATACATTCAAGAGTCCATGGGCACTTGGGTTGTTTCCACCTATTGGTGATTATGAATAGCCAATGTAATTTTAAGAAATAAAAATAAATCTGGAGGCATCACTTTACCAGACTTCAGGTTATACTACAAGCCTATAGTTATCTAAATAGCATGGTAGTGGCACAAAAATAGAGACAGAGATCTATGGAAGAGAACAGAAAACCTAGAGATGAAACCAGGCTTGTCTTGCCATCTGATCTTTGATAAATCCAACAAAAGCTTGCACTGGGGAAAAGAATCCCTATTTAATAACTGGCCTACAGTTTGAATGAGAAGTCAGCTTTTAATGCTTTGTAGGGAATTTATCTTCTGTGTGTGGTTGCTTTAAATATCCTTTCCTTGTCTTGGGCACTGATACAGCAAATATCTGGGTGTGAACTTCTTTTTTTTTTATTTTGTAAAATATGAGGCTATGTGTGATTAGGTTACATTATTCATATTTGTAAAGTCAAGTCCATTTGTCCTATCCATGATTGCTAGGAATTCCAGTCTGTTAGGTTTAATTTCTTTGATTATTTCTGGAAAATTCATTGTCACCATTTGTTTTATTATTACTTCTCTACTATTCTATCTTGAAATGTTATTAGATATTTATTGAGCCTTCTCTGTCTTCTGCTTTAATGTCTCTGTCTTATTTTCTATCTCTTTGTATTTAGGTGCTATGTTCTAAGCATTTTTTCCTCTTTTTAAAAGTACATTTTACCCTGTATATTTAAGGTATATAATATGATGTTCTGAGATGCCACATATAGATCATAAAATGGTTACTATATATTTTCTGGGCTATTTCCTTACAAATATTTTCTAATTCAGAAATTTTACCTTTAGCTTCTAAACTAAGCTTCTTAACTGATCCACTGGACTTTTAATTTTATTTATTCTATTTTTAGTTTTAAATCCTCTAGTTAGTTCTTTTTTAAATTGAGCAATTACAATAGTCTCTTTCTCACACTTTTGGTCCCCCTTTTTATTTCTGTAAATACATTAAACACATTTAATTTATATTCTATATTTGATAGAGCCAATAACTATAGTCTTTGTTGGTCTGATTCCTCAGTTTGCTCTTCTAGGGTTGTGTTCACTTTTGTATATATGTGTGTGTGGGGGGGATGGGAGAGATTGTTACATTTTGATTTTGAGCTTTTATCTCTTTGAATTTTATAATATGGGAATTCTTTGAGACTTGCAGTTAAAGGTAGATTCCCCCTCAAGAGATGTAGTTTCTTGTTTCTTACATGTTTTAAAGGGGTACAGCAATTGAGGATCGTTTCTAAGTAATTTTGAGGTTGCAGTTTTGGGACCACACATGAAATGTGATTACAATCTTGTATTATTGTTAAAGATTTTCGAGGGAGAATCATTTTTCTTTTTCTTTTTTTATTATTAGGCTTATGATCAGGCCAATACAAACACATTTCTGTGGGGTAGGTTATTTCTCATTATGGATGACATGTCACCTGCAATCTTAACTTGATGTGGGGTCTCATATCTGTCCCCAAGATACTGGTCCTGTCTGCTGTTCTCATGTTGCTGCTAAAATTCAGGGTTTAGGTGAGCAAGAATTATCAGATGTTGCCAGGGCAAATGCTATTTTCAGGCCTAGTGTATCCCTGTAGAAGTGCTTTCTCATTTCTGGACTCAAATTATTTTCTCAGCTGATAGCTCTACTGAACTTTAAAGATTTTTATAGTGCTTGTTATCTAGCATTTTTGATGTTCTGTACTATTGTTTCTCTGTACATTTAGTAAATTTTTCTGGAAAAAGAATTCCCATAGGAATATCTGCAGTATATAAGGTTAAATGAAGAATGAGAAAGACTCAGAGGATGCATCTTGGTACTGCTTTGAATTCTAATAAGTTCTTTGTAATTCTTTGCCTCACTTTCTCATAATTTCACCATTTGAAGTATATATATCTTTTTATTGTTTACTAGATGAAACTCACATATATTTCTATAATTTCCAGGTGTGTGTATGCAGTTGTATTAATATTGCTCAGCTCAAAAGATAAATTACATTTAGGGTCCACATGTGTGTCAGTGTTTAATTGTTTGAGATTATTTACTACTTTTGGAATTTAATACATATTTATTTTCAGTCCTGAGACAATTTTAAATTTTGCCTGAAGGGTCTTTGCCTACCTCTAAATGTCTGTATTTGCTGTTCCTCTGCTTGAAATGTTTTCCATGCTAAGATTCACATGATTATCCTACATTTTGCTTAATTATAATCATCCTAGTGAGCTCTTTCTTGGTCATTGTTTTTAAAATTATAAGAATTTTTCAACTCTTCTCCTATTTTAATTTTTTCCTTAGCATGTATCAACATCTAATATATTATATAATGTATGTTCTGGTTTACCCACTGGAGTGAAAACTCCATGAGGGTTAATATTTATGTGAAACAGTGCTAGCACATAATCAATACTCAATCTTGTATGAATTAAATAAACGAATGTCACCATATCTCATTTCTCTGAAGACACAGAGCCCTGTGGTATCTGTAAGTTTACAATGTAATATTTCAACTCAAAAATCGGCATCCTACTTGAAAGCCTTACATTAGCAATCTTAAATGCAAATGTATTTCCACAGCCATTACTTTGAGTCTTCTGTAATTAAATTTTACTGTTTTTATTCAGATATTTAAAGTGCTTTTTAAAGGTTTCTTTTGCCCATATTGTGCATACACACATGTGTATGCACATACATACCCACACATGTTCACAAATAGTACCAAACTACTTGGGAACTTAGAGATCCTTCATTTCACTGTCAAGAGAATGTGGAATTGAGTGATACAAATATTGCTTCCTTGATGTGGTGAAGAGAAGTGTAACTAGTTGGTGTTATCTAATACCACTGTGAGTTCAAAAACTGATTCAGGATGAGATCAGCTGCATCATCTCAGAGATGAAGTCAGAATTATAGAACATCATAAAGGCCAGTAAAGTATTGGATAAAAGAGATCAATGACTACCTCATAAATTGTATAGAGCCTGAGGCATGAACTGAGATCTTGCAGGCTGGAAATCAATCAAATCTAGAGACAGATCAGAGTATCATATACTTGAAATACAGTGCAAAGAGCATTATTTTAGTATAAAACAGAATTGGATTAAATCCTGTCTCAGAACTTACTAGCTATTCATTCCTACGCACATTTCCAAAAAAATAGTTGAGTTTCCTTGATTTCACAGAAACCCAATAATTCTGTTGTCTTCTCCGCTTGCTCTTGCTGCCCAGATAGTCCCCGGCCTTCTCTGTCCTGTAACACTAACTCCACAGGCTGCTCAATGGGACCCCTTTGCCTGTTTGATGCTGGTCAGGTTTGGCACCTGCTGGAGATTAGGAAGTGTTTGGTGAGAGACGTTTTTCCTTATCATTCCTTCCTGCCTCAGTACTTATGTCTGCCCATCCAGCATCTCCTCAGGAGCATATTCCTGTGAGCTCAGCCCTTCTTAACTGTTCCAGCTCTCACTGGGCTACAGTAGCTCTATTTTCTCTCCTTGGTCCCTTAGCTAGAGGAATGGTTAGAGCTCCCCAGTTCCTAGCCCTTGGGTAAATGTATCTCCCCAAATATCTCTCTCACTAAAGTTTTCTTTGTATATGTGTGTGAATTCTATTTTCTTCCAGGACCATTTCATAGCAATTCAAATAGGCTTAATGAAAAAGGATTTCATTGCTCTTACAGTTTGGGTCCAGGAGAGTACTATACCCAAGCTTAGGTTTGGTTAGACCAGGTTCAAATAATATTACTAGGGCTTTGTCTTTCTCAGAACTGATGTTTTCTGTTTGATTTTATTTCACCACAAAGACATTTGTGGCACACGGGAGGCAGGAAGATCAGCAGCTTCAGATGTGAATCCTCTTTTCTTAGCAACTCGGAAAGGGAGCTTTCCTCCCAAAGTTCATATTAAAATTCATGAAGAGATGACTTAATGGTTCAACTTTGCATGCATCCACTCCTATGGCCAGGGGAAGTAAGAAAGCTTCCCTAAGATGCCATGAAATGGGGACGTATAATCACTAAAAAATGTGATGCTGGTGGATAAAAACAGTATGCTTACAACATCTAATTATGGAGGATTAAATGATAAAATGCAGATTTCTTGGCATTTGATTTGCTTTCCGTAAGTGGTAGCCATTATTATTTGAGCTATGTTAGCTATACCACCTTCCTTTAACTTGCAGGATTTATTTCTATAATCCTATATTTCTGTTTTATGTTCTCTAAGATTGGTGTTTATTTTTAGTGGAGATATAGTGGACACAAGAGATAATTTTCAGCTTCAAAATATTGAACATTATAATTGCCTATTATTTTAAGTTTTAAAAATCCTTTTACATGTATTATCATTTAAAATATAATCAACAACCCTGAGAGCCAGGCATGATTACCATCACCACCTTACAAAAAAAAGCAACTCAGATTTGGAGAAATTAAATAGCTTGTCTAATATTGCACAGTTGGTACGCTGCACATTCAGGACTTGAGGTGTGTTCGTCTCTAAATTTTGTGTTCATTTCTTTCTAGGACACTATTTAATTATGGTCTTACTGATAAAGAAAAGATTAAATTATCCAAAGAAGCAAGAGTTCTAATGGAATATTTTGAAATTGAATAGCATTTTGTCAAAATTTTAGACATTTTTATGTCATGAAATATTTTATAAACCAGGAAACAATTTATGAAGTATGAGGAGCCATAAAGAATCATACATTATAAAGAATTTTGAATTTGAAAATGGGGATATTTTAGGGAAACATCATGAAAATGGCCATGAGGGTAAGTAGGACGGTAAAGAAGATAAAGTTCACCTTTCTTTTCATTTTGCTGATATTCAGTAAAGATACTGAATTAAGACAGAACCTCCAACTTTTAGATATCTGACAAAAGTTGTACTTTACAACTGTTATTTTTTATGAGACTGTGAGCTTCATGTGTGTGTGTTTAAAAGAGGTTAGGAAAACACCATTTTATGACTTGGCAAGGATGATTTGGTGTTGGGTAGGAGGAGTGACAAGATCAGCAGTGTCCAAATTGGGGGTCTTAATGGTACACATTCTTGGGCCCCTTCTTGGAAGCAGGTGGCTGCTGAACCCTAATTTGTGGATCACTTTTAAAGGTTCTTTTAATTCTAAGCCAATGGTTAGAATTAACAATATAATAAAACATATTTATGTAACTATTAAGTATTTTGTTCTAGTAAGTAAAACAGCAAACCCAGACTGGATTTTTTACACAGAGCAGGCTGATAGTAATGCTTATTCTGACAAACAGATCTTTAGAAAAAAATGCTTAGTTCTTTCAGCTACTGTTCAATGTATAATAACCACCCCTCAATTGGTGCTTTATTTAATTTTGATATGCCCCAGGGAAAATAGGACACTATCAAGCACTCATCCTTTGCTCTAAGATTTCTTAAATTACCTGCCTGTAAATCTCAATGTGCAGTTGCCTTCAGTTCCCATGGCAACCTACTTGAGGTCAATATATGTTTAAGCATATCCAGGTCACTTGAAAATCAAAAGATGTGCTTAAAACATGCAATAGTATATAAAACAAATGCAAAGTTGTTGCATTGAGCATTATTGATGCAAAGTTGATGCTTGAGCATTATTATTTATTTATTATTGATTTTATAGAGTATGAAAAAAAAAAGAATTGAGTGACAACAAACTTTAAGATGTGTGAGCTCAGGTTCACAATCCTAGAATGGGAAAATTGGTTTTTCATCTTTGAGATGACTAATAGTTGAGTCAGCTGCTGTTGGAATAAGAAAAGCTCTAGTTCTCTATGACATATTAAGTTTGTCTGACTCTTTGTGATGTACTGTGTTCAACAAACCAAATGTACAGGTGCTAAGAGCAGGCGGAGCTCGGCTAGCCAGGGTGACAGGAGGCAAGGTCTGTCTTTCTGCCAAGGAGCTTAATAATGGGGAATTCCATAATGAATGCCTTAGAGCCAGGGGGCCTGGATATCAAGAGCTGTAGCCACTGGGCACCCAGAAACAAGGCACATCCAAAATACGTCTTTACCTACATAAATATTTTTAAAATTTCAGATTAATATGAGCATACAAATGATTAGGTTACATTGTTTGCATTTCTAAGGTAAAGTTCAAGTTGTAGTTGAGTCCTTCATCCTGGGGGTGTACTATGTGTTTTTAAATCATTATTTTAGAATATTACAAGGATACAAATGTTCTTGGTAACATGGATCACTTTTGTTATGCTTGAGTCAGGATTATAAGTGTGCCCATCACCCAGGTAGTGTTCCTTGTACCTGTTACGTAGGTTTATGCCTGTCCCCTCTTCTCTTCTTCCCCTTGCTTGATTTTCACTGAATTTTATTTCCCTCTGTGCACATTAGAGCTTATCAGTTAGTTCTAGTTTGTTAGTGAGTACATGTGGTGTTTGTTTTTCCATACTACGTAGATTCTGTTTTTTTTTTTTTTAATAGTGGCAACATTTTATTTATTTATTTTTTATCTCAGAATGTTATAGGGATACAAAATTTTGAGTATGTAAATGGCGTTTGTGCAGTTTTATTCAAGGTTATAAGTGTGCCCATCACTCAGATAGTGTTCATTGTACCTGTTTTTAATCCCTCCAGAACTTTTTTGTTTTAAATTGAGGGACAGTTTGCACATGTGAAACGCAATTATTATAAATATAGTTTAATGATTTTTGACAAATTTATCTGCACATGAACATGTTATCCTAAACAAGATATAAAAGATTTTCATCTTTCCATAAAATTCACTCATGTCCATTTCCAGTCAAAGTCATCCTCTCAGAGGCAACCACTGTTTCTATTTTTATCACTTCAGATTAGTTTTGCCTCTTTTAGAACTTATAAATAAAATAATAGCATTTATTATTTGAATGGGGCTTCTTTATCTCATCATAAAGTTATTATTTTATTATTATGGGTACATAGTAGTTGTATATCTTTACAGGGTACTTGTGATATTTTGATACAAGCATACAATGTGAATTAATAAAATCAGGGTAACTGGGGTATCAATTACCTCTCACATTTATCATTTCTTTGTGTTCGGAACATCCCAATTTTACCCTTATAGCTATTTTAATGTATGTCATAATTTATTATTGATTATTAAGCATTTTATTGTACTGTCAAATATTGTTCATTCTATTTACACGGTAATTGCTTTCTATATTTTTGTATCCATTGACCATCCCCTCTCCCTGCTACCCTATCCAGCCTCTGGTAACCATAATTCTACTCTCTCTATGACATCAATTATTTTTAATATTTAGCTACCATATATGAACATCATTTTGAGATTCATCTATGTTGTTCCATGCATGAGCAATTTGTCCCAGTTTTTTTTTTTTTAGGCAGAGTCTCAAGCTGTTGCCCTGGGTAGAGTGCTGTGGCATTGCAGCTCACAGCAACCTGCAACTCCTGAGCTCAAGTGATTCTCCTGCCTCTGCCTCCCAAGTAGCTGGGACTACAGGCACCCGCCACAACGCCCAGCTTTTTTTTTTTTTTTTTTTTTTGGTTGCAGGCACCATTGTTGTTTGGCAGGCCCCGGGCTGGATTTCAACCTGCCAGCTCAGGTGTATGTGGCTGGCGCCTTAGCCACTTGAGCCACAGGTGCCAAGCCTAATTTGTCCCATTTTATTGATGAGTAGTATTTCATTGTGTGAATATAACAAAGCTTAATTACTTAATCTTCTGTTGAAGGATATTGCATTGTTTCCAATTTTGGACTAATAGTAACAAAGTTGATAAGGAGTATTTGTGTGGAAATGTGCATTAATTTGGGTAAAGAAGTTACCCAAATAAAATTGCCAGGTGTTAGCAATTTCATAGCATTAAGCATTTATCTGTATGTTTAATTTCATAAGACACTGCCAAACAGTTTTCCAGAATAATTGCACCATTTTACATTCTCAGCTGCAATTTTTGACAGTTCTGGATGTGCCTCATTGCCAACAATATTGGATATATCATTCCTTTTAAATTTAGTATAATAATGAGGATCTAGTGATGTCTCTATGGTATTTAGATGCATTTTTCTGATGATTGGTGAGGTACAGAATATTATTTGTGTACTTTTTGGTCATTTTTATAACTTTTTTGTCAATTATCTGTTGAAGTCTTCCCTCAGTTTTTTATTGGCTTGTCTGTCCTTTTATAAAAGTAGATTGAAGAAGGTCTTTATTCTGTATACACAACGTTTGGATGCATTCTATTCTACGCATTGTCTATTCACTTCCATAGTAGTGTCTTTTGATGAACAGATGTTTCAGTTTTGAAAACATCCAATTTATCAATTTTAAATTTTAATTCTGGTGGTTCTTGTGTCCTATACAAGAAATCCTTACTTAACTCAATTTATGAAGACATTCTCAGAGGTTTGCTTTTAGAATGGTGCTTTCCAACAGAATTTTGTGTCCTATCCGATACTGTAGTATTGGTTATTAGGCATTTGAAATATGGTTAATGTAATTGATAAATAAAGTTTAAATCACATTAATATTTAATCCAATTTTTAATTGAATTTGATTATGGATGGCTACATATGGTTATGAGCTATTGTATCTGATGTGATAGTATTAAAACTTTTATTTAAAATGTTGCATTTGTGTCTACAACCCATCTCAAATTATTGTTATTATTCATCCTTTGAGATAGTAAGAAAAATTCATTTTTCTCATTTGTTTATCCAGTTCTAATACCATTGGATTGTGTCAATGAAAATAATTGACCATCTATTAATATGTATTAGTCTATTTCTGGATCCTCTATTTTGTTCCAGTAACAGTAGTCTTTCTTTATATTCTGATACAAAATTGCCTTGATTATGGTAGCTTTATATTTACATATTAGAATCTGGTAGAGTAAGTCCATCAATTGTTATTCTTTTACAAGATTGTTTTAATTTTTTTGGTCTTTTGCTTGTTATATATCAATATATTTTAAAATTGATGCCCACATTTCTGTGAAAAAATCTGGAATTTTGGTAGGGGATGTTTGAATCTATAGACACTCTGAAAAAGCTCTTAGGAGTTACTTTTTATAGGCTCTGTGTTTCAATTACTCTATTCACCATTTGTAATCAAGAAGATATTGTCAGGTCCTAGATGATTTGAGAGATTTGTACAATGATCGATAATTATTATACAAAGAATTATTTTTCCGGAATGTTTTTGGTTATAGCCATGTTCTAGTCAAGAAAACCATGGCTTAGAAATATTAGGTAAAATTCTCAAAGACACAGGCTGGGCTAGGATTTTAACTTACATTTATCTGATTCCTCCATTTGCACTTAAAAATCACATTTTTACTTACCCACTTATAAAGAGATAGTTTATTGTGAATCATCTATTGCCTCAGAATAATAACTTCAATGGAGGCAAATGTATCTATTTCTCTATATAGACACACTCACACACGTACATGTAAGAACTATTCCTTTCCTTAAACTGCCTTTAATGTGTTATGCAACTGGTCTTATAAAATGTATATTTTCTGTTTCTGCATATGTATTTAATTTGCTCACACATATCATGAAATAATTTACATTCTATTCATCACTTTTATTTTCATGCAAGATTTTTTAAAGATCTGCCAAGACTTATGTGTACATCTCTTCTGTTTTATTAACTGTTATAGTTCATTGTGTGCATATACTACATTTTAATAATCTAGTTTCCTTATATTGGACATCTAGATAGCTTCTAATAACTAACTACAAACTTCAACCTCCTACTAATATAATTAATGTTCTCCTTTATACCTCTTTTTCGCTGCTCTGATATTATCCTCTGACATGAGGAGTCCTGGGTTAAAGCTGTCGATTTCCTACCAGTGGTACAAAATAATGTTCAAAATAAGAAACAGCAGAAACAAAAATTTCCCCCCATTTATTTTACCCGTTCCATACCTGACTGCCTTTCATGCCTGGTTGTTTTCACTGTCCTGGCACCGTCTTTTCCCATCCTCACTCCCATCTTTGGTTATATCAATTTATGACAATCAGTGTTAGTGTTTTTGATGGGTTTAAATTAATTCCTCACAGCCTTGCTCCCTCTCTCCCTTTCCTGTAATAGGTGCAGAATTAGTTTTAGAGAGGGGATCCAACAGCTCAGCCTCCTTCACTAGATTGTTAGTAACTGAGTAGTTGTCTTGCTATTATGAGGTTGTGGGGGTACTCATTATACAGAAATGTAGGTATTACTTATACACAATCTGTACGAATGAGCATAAATATACCTAAGTTATACATAATGGCATTACTTTGTTTTGCATAATTGTTAAGTTTGAGGATGAAAATCAAAGTAGCAAAGCCAGCATAAATTAATAATGATTTGTAGAATGTCTCTCAAATGTAGTTTATAAACCTGTACCTCATTTCCTTAGAATGCAATGATAAATCAGAGCTGTTTCCTTCTATGGAAGTCTCAAAGACTATGATCTTGAGGCTCTTACTTTTTTGTTTTCCTAAAGGAATAAGCTACTTGAAAACTGCTTTTTCATCATACATCAAATATATGTTCTCTCTTTCTATCTTTGATCATAATAACTGACTTTATTTACTTACTTGTAAAGAAAAATCAGGACTAAACCTTGTGACATTTTTGTTGACTATGTTCTTTTTTTTTATAATTTTATTGAATCATAATTGTGTACCTTGGTGCAATCATAGGGCACAATGTGCTTCATACACATTCAGAAATATTTTTATCATACTGTTACAGATAGCCTTCATGGCATTTTCTTGATCACTATATAAAGACATTGACACTCTACCTTTAATAAGTTTCACCAGTACCCTGCTAAGATGCACCGTAGGTGTGTTGCCACTAATTTCCCTCCCTCCACCCATCCTCCCTTCTCCCCTCCCCTTCCTTTCCCCTTTCCCTGTATTCTTGTGCCATAATTGGGTTTTAGCCTTCATATGAAAGCTCTAAATTAGCTTCATATTAGGGCTGAGTACATTGGATACTTTTTCTTCCATTCTTGAGATACTTTGCTAAGAAGAATATATTCCAGCTCCATCCATGTAAACACAAAAGAGGTAAAGTCTCCATCTTTCTTTAAGGCTGCAT
>CAUYON010101285.1:0-20458 GCA_963573935.1 Arctocebus calabarensis | reverse complement strand
AATTATGATGTGCCTGGAGGATGTCTTATTTGGGTTGGGTCATGCTGGGGTCCTAAAACTGTCTGCTATCTGAATTTCAGAATCTTTTGGCATGTCTGGGAAGTTCTCTTTCATAATCTCGTAAAGAAGAGATTCTGTGCCTCGTGATGCCACTTCATCGTTTTCAGGTATCCCTATAAGGCAAATATTGGTTTTCTTCGAGTTATCCCAGAGTTGTCTGAGAGAATGATCTGTTTTTGCCTTCCATTTCTCTATCTCTTTGAGCATTTGGGAGCGTTCGAAGTCTCTGTCTTCAGTTTCAGAGATCCTTTCTTCTGCTTGCTCCATTCTACTGGGATTCTACTGTATTTCTCAGATCTTTGAGGGCTACAACTTCTTGTCTCAATGTGTCAAAATCTTTGGCCATTTTCTCTTTGAACTCGTTCAGTTCTTGAGACATCTTTTGGGTCTTTTGGATTACAGCTTGAAATTCTAATTCCATCTTTTCCTCCACTGAGCTGATCGTAGTTGCTATCCAGACTCTGAATTCAACTTCTGACATCTCAGCCATTTGCTTATGCAAGGGATCTTGTGCTTCATCTACCTTGTCATTCCTTGGGGGAGTTGATCTACTCTGGTTATTCATATTGCCAGAGTTTTTGTCTTGATTCCGCCTCTTGATTATTTTTCACTGTTGCCTATGACCTTCCTCAGAGTTGGGGAGGTGTCTCTCCCAGATCTGACCCTGTGTTTGTAATGATTTCTCAAACCCTGCAGGGTGGAGAACTTAAATCCTCCTCACCCTGCTTAGAAGACACTTTAAATTGCTAACTTGGGCTAGGCCGAAGCTTTCCCAGGAAAGCGCTGTGGCTGGGATCACTCCTTGAGTGGCTATCCACTTACCCAGTGTGCCAAAAGCGGTCTCACCCTATGCCCCTGAGGGCTAAGGCTGCAAGGCATATCAGTCCCCGCCTTTAGGCTGCTCAGTCACTAGATTACTCGCTCCCGCCCAATGCCTGTTCTGCGACCCTGAGGGTGGAGCTTGCCAGGGCACTTCTCCCACAGTGGGTCCACACAGCCCACAGCCAAACACTGGCAGCTCCGTCTGGCTTGGTGGCCCAGTCTGGGGCCCCAGACAACACTCAAAAAATCCCACACTCCTGCCCAAGTTCTCCCAAGGCAGTTCAACCGAGTGCCAAGTCCAAAAGAAACCCAAACAGTTCATAGGCAAGGCCTTTCCAGCCTGCAGTCACACTGCTGCCCCACCCACAGCCGCCGACAGGATCAGACCAAACGAACAGACACAACCACTTGCCCAATCTCCGCCGCTTTAGCCTTCCTCAGGGTGTCCAGAAGCCTCGTGCTGTCTCCCTGTGTCCCCAAAGGGAAGTTTCTGGGCAGATCCCACCTGGCAGAGATGCCTGAAGTCCTCTCTCCCCAGTCTCACCATGCCCAGCCGCAAGGAAGCTGTTACTCGTCCGCCATCTTGCTCCTCCCCCTATTTATTATTTATTTTGTAGAGACAGAGTCTCACTTTATTGCCTCAGTAGATTGCCGTGGCATCACACTGCTCACAGCAACCTCCAACTCCCGGGCTTAGGTGATTCTCCTGCCTCAGCCTCCCAAGTAGCTGAGACTACAGGCATCCGCCACAATGCCCAGGTATTTTTTTTTTTGCATTTTGGCCATGGCTGAGTTTGAACCCACCACCCTCAGTATATGGGGCTGGCACCCTACCCACTGAGCCACATTGCCGCCCCTGCTAACTGGTTATTCTAACAGATTCTGCTCTGGAAGCCAAAAGACAAATTGGCCCAGTAGGTCATATTGTATCTTGATCATTCTGACCAAAGTTCCCAAAACACAAGTCTTTATGGATATGGATTTTCAATCTGAGCAGCTTTAACCAGGATGAGAACTCAACTATGTTCCCAAGAGAGTGCTGAATGCTGGTGTTTTTGGCTAGGCAAGGGCTATACCTCTACACTGGTGTTGGGAAGTCTTGTCTTGTATTATAATCTGTACAGATACATGCATACAGGCTTGTAGAAAAAGGTAAAGAAAAAGAGAGATTATGGTAAAGTGAAAAGACGAGATAGAGAGAGAGAGAGAGAGAAAAGAAGAGATTCTAAAATGTATTTATTATTGTATGTATTTATTTTTGAGACAGAGTCTCACTTGGTAGAGTGCTGTAGCATCATAGCTCATAGCAACCTGAAACTCTTGGGGTCAAGTAATCCTCTTGCCTCAGTTTTTCATTTTTGGTAGAGATGGGGACTCATTATTGCTCAGACTGGTCTGGAACTCATGACCTCAAGAAGTCTACTTGCCTCGGGCTCCTAGAATGCTAGGATTATAGGTGTGAGTCACTGCACCTGGCTGAGATTCCAAAATTTAGAGTGAGAGATTAGGAAGAGAGAGTGAAGGGTTAGATGTAAGAAATTCTGTTTTGTAAATCTTAGCATAACCTAACAATTGGAGGAAGTATATATTTTTCTTTAATATTGTCATTTATAATAACCAAATCTCAGTGTCCAAATCTGAAAGATGGAAATTTTAATAACTTTCTTAAGAGATATTAGGTGGATTAAACTGCATAATACATGTAAACTGTGAATTATTCTTCAGGTACTCTTTTATATGACCTAAAATATATCTTCAAAAATAATCTGATTTTGGCCAGGTGCAATGGTGCACACCTGCAGTCTTAGCACTTTGGGAGAACGAAGTGGGAAGATCATTTAAAGCCAGGAGTTTGGGGCCAGCCTGAGCAACATAGGAAGACCCCTATCTCTAGAAAAAAAAATAGCAAACTTAGTTGGATGTAGTGGCAGGCACCTGTAGTCCTAGCTACTCAGAAGGCTGAGGCAAGGGGATCACTTGAGCACCAAGAGTTTGGATTTGCAGTGAGCTATGATGATACCACTATACTCTAGCCTGGGCAACAGAGGGGGACCCTGTGTCAAACAAACAACAACAACAAAAAAGCAAACCTTGTTTTGTGACGATCTAGATTTCCAGATTATGGACAGCAAATAAATTTCAGCTTATTGTGGATGGAAAATAAATTTCAACTTGAATGTTTTTTTTTTTTTTTTTTGAGACAGAGCCTCAAGCTGTCACCCTGGGTAGAATGCTGTGGCATCACAGCTCACAGCAACCTCCAATTCCTGGACTCAAGCGAGTCTCCTGCCTCCGCCTCCCAAGTAGCTGGGACTACAGGCGCCTGCCACAAGGCCCGGCCATTTTTTGGTTGCAGCCGTCATTGTTGTTTGGCAGGCCCGGGCTGGATTCGAACCCGCCAGCTCAGGTATAGATGGCTGGAGCCTTAGCCTGTTGAGCCACAGGTGCTGAATGTTAATGTTAGTAGTTGGCAGTGGCTATCTGAGCACAGTGCTGAAAAGTCCTTTGGTGACATATTTTAGTACCATAGGAACAAACTCTGTCATCAATTAGCAATGTCTGTAATGAGCATGGTAGAGATGAGTGGCAACATATATGACATGTATTTCCTATTCACAACTTAAATAGATGATTAAATGGCTAATGTGAAAATTCAAACCCTTCTAGATAGGAAATTTCAATAAATTGAAATTTCTCCATTATCATGATATGTATATACTTTAGAATTCTTTTTGGTCTAAGATCTTAATGATTATGACTACTGCATATATATTTCTATAGGGCTTCTGGGATGATTATTTGGATATGAGCCATGTATAATAATTTCTATTGAACTGTCTAATCCCAAACCTTCCCTTCCCTTTAGTGGAGTTTTTCTAGTGATACCCACCATGATTTGATCATAGTTTAAGCATTACATTTACCTCCCTGTGTAGCAGTGTCTTGAAAATGATCTGATTAGTCTTTGAAATAGGGTTGAGTTCAGCTAGATGGCATGTAAGCATTTTCTTAGTGAGTTTATAGGGTAATAAACATTATTCTTTTTTGAGTTGGGGTTATGGGATAGCAGAAAGGAACATGAAAATACAGTAGACTCTCCATAATTGACCACCTTCTTACATTGACCACATCCTTAAGTTGACCTAATTTTCATAGACGGGACATGTACCACATGTATATACTCATATCAGTAGAGTAGACTTAGTTCTTTATGTTGACCACTTCTGTATGTTGACCAGTTTGTTATAGTCCCTTGGGTGGTCAAGTAACAGAGGCTGTATTGTATTTGATGAGTCTACCTCAATGTTAACATAATTCTTTTTTTTTCTTTTTTATTAAATCATAGCTGTGTACATTAGTGCAATCATGGGGTACAATGTGCTGGTTTCATATACAATTTGAAATATTTTCTTCATGCTGGTTAACATAGCCTTCATGGCATTTTCTTAGTTATTGTGTTAAGACATTTATATTCTGCATTTAGTAAGTTTCACCTGTACCCCTCTAAGATGCACTGTAGGTGTGATCCCACCAATTACCCTCCCTCCACCCATCCTCCCCCTCTCTCTTTCCCCATATTCTTATGCTATAATTGGGTTATTGCCTTCATATGAAAGCTATAAGCTATAGATTAGTTTCATAGTAGGGCTGAGTACATTGGATACTTTTTCTTCCATTCTTGAGATACTTTGCTAAGAAGAATATGTTCCAGCTTCATCTGTTAACATAATTCAAGTGCTACTTAATTGTTATGAAAGAAAACATGCTAGGCATAGATTTACTTTCTTTGAAATATTCTTGGTTGACTATTTTTCCCTTCCTGTAACCCTCATAAATGACAATTTTCTTGCCTATCTTGAGTAAGGTCACATGAGCAAAGGTCCCATGGGGTTATTCCCATCTGAATTGCGAGCAGTGGTTATACTAAACAGGCTTTTAGGAAAGGGAATTCCAAGTGCTGAATGGAAAGACCAAGAGAAGAAGATCTGTGACTCATGAGGCTTGGGTAAGCTGTACTACCCAATGCAAATTCCACTGTTGGTGGCAATAGGTCCAGGAAAACATGCCATGGAATGCCCAGGTGACAATGCATCTCTTATTCATTGAACCTCCTGAAAACATGAAATCTCCTTTGCTTTACATTAAACATTTTGCACATTTGATTTTGTTATCATTATTATCAAGATTTTCCATAAACCTCTCCCCATTTTCACCATGAGTATTTCTTTTCAACCATGCTTATAATGATGTGAGCTAAAGGTCATGGCTTTCCCTAGTATCTGGCCTCCCACTACACAGCAACAAAGCCGTTTCACAACTATAAAAATTAGTACATTTCAGCCACTGGCAGGTTTGGAGAGATAAAAATTGCAGTGCAGAGGATGAACTCTGTAGTGCAAAATGGGACAGTGTAGTTAAACCTGATTCCCATGCCCAAATCCTACCCATCCTTTAAAGCCTTACTCAAGTCCCTCCTTCTGTGAGAAGCTCACCTTAAGTACTTGCTTTACCAAAAGCACATTTTTTGTACCTCTACCTTTCACACACGTCTTGTATCCCACTTCTACATCTCCTAACCTCGGAGTTCTTTAAGGGACATGTCACATAATATCTAGTACAATGCATAGAACATTCAATAACGTTTGATGAATGAGAAAGTAAATCAACATCTGTCCAAAAAATGTGCTGATTGCCTAGGCACTGTGTAAAGCTTTGTGGATAACAGGGAAGAAGAAAGCTGCGGTCCCTGCCCTGGGCGAGCTCACTGTCTAATGGGGAAGGAAACCTAAGAACTCAATCCGCAATTACTCTAACGTGGTGGAAATGTTGATGTGATTGAATGAATGTGGAAAGGAGGAAATCATGCAAAAAGCCCTACCCAGACTCATAGGATTCAATACTAAATTTCCCTTTCTCCCGTTAGAGCAAGAGTGGCAAATTCAAATGTTGGCCTAGGCCAGGGAGGTAATGTGGAGTAAGACTTTAGGGTGGTATGGGGACTATAGTGACCCAGAGAGTCCACATACCGTCTGTAGGATGCAAGAGCTTCTACTCAGTTTCAGCCAAGTGTATCCTGCGAGCTTTCCCACGAGCCTGAATGTTGACCTTGTGTTGCCGTATCTACTTTTCTCCTGGGAAGCAAAGCAATTTGGATTTTTGTGTAAAGTCTTCTTATTTTTCAACATTGCCAACTGATTTTCTATTTTGGTGGCCCAGATGTGGGGTGAGAGCCTGTGATTCAGGGATTTCAAGGAAGGGGTGCCCTCATGAGAAGCCTGTGCCCCAGGCACCCTAGCTTGGATCCTGGAGCCCAAGCTATCATCCCTCCATCCCTCAGCCCCCTCCCTTCTCCCACCTTCCTTTCATACCCTATTCCAGTAAGTGTCAAGGACTCATAATCAAAATTGGTTGGGGATGAGTTGATGCCTACAGCTTGTGGGAAAATGGGTTCAGCTTTGAGAAAAGTCAGAGGTACAAGGCCCCTGGGAAGGGGTGTGAGTTTTGTGTGATAGGCAACGCTCTACTTTAAAAAGCATTAACCAAGGTCAGATTAACAAATCGGCACCGAAACTAACCAAACAAGTCTTCCTAACTGGGGGGAGAAAGCGGAGTAGGGGCTGGAGGAAAACATCCAGAAGACAAGACTGACTCCAAAGCCTTCCCCCTCCACTCATTGGCAGGCTTGGGGCATATTTGATAAGGTGAAGGGAAATTGCAAAATTAGAACTGGCAACTTATACAGAGAGGCCCAGTGCAAGGCCATGGGCCTGAGGCAGGCTGAGAAAGTTGAGGAATTGTGGGGGAAAGAGGCTTTGGCAGCCTGACTTCCTGAGGCTGTATCCAAGGCTAATTAGTTTGCAGTGTTCTGTGTGCGCCTGGATGGAAATGATCCCAGTCCTGAGAGGCACGGGGGTGAGGAAATCAAAAACACATGCACAGAGAAAGACGGGGAAGAGATTGGTGGGATTGGTGGGAGAGGAGGACCGGGCAGGGGCGCGGGGGTGGGGGGACCTATCCTTTAGCTGCGTTCTCTTTTTTCAGGAGAGAGCTCTCATCATTCTGTTTCATGACCAGTAAATCACCACTGCAGCCCTGTCCATCACACCTCACATCTGCTGCAGAACTCATTAAACATCAAAAGCCCGGCCTATCAGTTCTGCTTAGTTAGAAGTCTGACTTACTAGAGGTCTAACCAGGGAGGAGTTTGCATGTTTTTAATAATAGCTTAAGGAACTTCATAGCACCCCATAAATTACTTAATGCAACAAACTCTTCCTGTAGTCCAGTCGGCATTTGAAAGTTGCTGAACCACCCCAGACCTGCCCCTATGGCAATGGCTTTTTGGTGGTCACATTCCAGGAGACCACAGGCTATTAAATGCTTTAATTCATAATTCTGAGCTGGTTATTAAAAATGGGTTACCTTGCTGCATATGTCCTCCCTAGAATGCCTGCCTCAGAATTCCTTTGTCTTTGTAATGCTTTTTGAAAAAAATTTTTTATTAATTTATTTGTACTGTCCCTGGTCCTTGAATCAGGACATCTTTGTATTTTTGATGCACTGTTGGAAGAGGCGACCTGGCTGGGCTGTGGAGTCACTTTGCCAGGCAACTCGGAGCAAAAAGACATGTTCTAGTTCAGAGACGGATTAATAACTAGGGACCTTCAAATCAAAACCCTGTCTCAGTATTGAGGATATATACTTGACAGATCTAGGTATTGACAAATATTTATTGGTTGCCTACTCTGTGCTAGAAATGGAACATCATAAATGAATTCTGACATTTGGACTCTCCTTAAAGAGCCCACAATAGTGCAGACACACCAGAACCTTTTGAAGTTTAAAAAAAAAATGTGAGGATGAAATTTCCTCCAACAACACCCGTTAGAAGTTTCTTCTGTGTTGAGTGCATTTTGCTGTCACTGTTTGATGCCACCTAACCTACTGAACATTGGCCCCTGGGAGGAAGAGTGTCTGCTCAAGAGAAGCTTCAAAGAGGCTTAACTCTGGGAATCTTGTCTTCTCTAAGAAAACACAGGGTCAGAGACTCAGCCTCTGCCTCCTGACCTCATTTTGCACCCACAGGACAAGGCCACAGAAGGAATTTCTAAGACTAATTGTCTAAGTCTTATTCTCTTTACTCTACAGTCTATCTGGCATGAGTCTAATGTTGAGACAAAATTAGCAGGGATGCATATTGTGCTGTTAATTTATTTTTTATGTCAGCCACATTGGCAAAGATTATCAGGACATGAGCCCTCACTTCACAGAACTTCCTTTCATGTTGAGGGACAAAATTCTGCCACAGTAAGAGAAATGTACACAGAAGAGTCCATGCTAACAGGAAAGCATTCCACGCGGCCACGAGGGTGAGCGCAGACGTCTCACTTAGCAAAGGCGATGCATAAGTTGAATCCTGAAGAAGCAATTAGCCAGAGGTAGGGGACGGGAACAGTCTAGGAATTTTAGCAACAGTGGTGTGGCTGTTTGCAATTATCTGTCTGCCGGAGTCTCGACGGTCTCGCTACCCTGGTCTCCACCAGAGAGTTCGGGAGCAGTTCCTCTGCGCACAAACTGTGCTGGGCATCAGAAACTCAAGGATCATTGTCCTTAAGTGAGACACAGTTTAGGAGGGACTAGATGGATGGACAGATACGGACAGATGATGGCAATACCCATCTGTACTGTCCTGTGGCAGTACCACTTCCGAGGGGCTTCTCACCACTCCTCATGACCCCCTCACTGTCCTGAGAGGAAGGCAGGGAAGACCTTACTTGGCCCATTTTGAAAATGAGCTTTGTACGCGATGATCAGGCACATGAATGACTACTTGAAGGGAAGTCAGGGGTTGACGCTTGCCAGGGAACCGAGGAACTGGCCGAGCTGAGATGGGGAGAGAAGCCATGGTTCTGAGCACCTGGACCACTGAGCAGGCTGTCAGTGTTGGCAGAAAACACCTCGGGCTGAGGCAGTACCTCCCGGAAGGGTTGGAGGTCTAGACCAAGGGGCCAGGGACATACCATTGACAGCCAGGTTGAAGGACACGTAGGTGGAAACACCATGAAGTAGCAATGACCTTTGAGGCTCCACCCAGCTTGTATCTTTACAATGTGCTTGGCAACTTGAGCTCCAGCTCCCTGGGGGCAGCACGGTCTAGGATGGGACTGTCACTGTGATGACTCGCCTGCCATGCCTTCTTTCTGTTCCTAGATGCTGCATCCCACAAGGCTTAAGTCTAGACTGTTTAAGTGCCTCCTCCTCTGGCAAGCCCTCCTTAACTTCGAAAACTAGGTTTAGAAGTTCATCTGAACTACCATTGTATATTGGGTACGGGGTAGAGAAGTTCCCAGGGTCTCAGTCTCTCCCACTAGCCTGTGGCCCATATGAGAGTAAGGATCGGAGACTAGCAAACAGTAAATATTTGATGGGGCTTGCTGAACCCCTGAACAAATGAGTAAGTTTGAGTACACAGGAAGGTTCTATAGCAGATTCTCCAGACAGTGCCATCTGTGCTTTATGATTAAAGCGTCCAGTTCCTGGGGCCTAGAGGATATCTTTTCTATTTCTTTCTTTCTTTCTTTTTTTTTAGATCCATAATAAAGCCTCTTCTACTTAGAGTCCAGTTTCCAAAACACCACATATGATAATCTTTTTAATGTGTTAACTTAGCTAGCGTATAGCTGCAGTTATTCAATCAAACACAGATCTAGGTGTTTTCTAATGCATCATAGTCTCATAGTTAGACTTTGAGAAAGGGAGAATAGCCTAGGTAATTCAGTGAGGCTGATTCCATCAGCTGAACGGACCTAATGGCAGAACAGAGGCTTCACTGAAGAGAAAGTGGTTCCACCGGTGGCCACTTTGCCTGAGCCCAAGGTTTCAGCCTGCGCTCTGAACGCCCATCCTGTAGATCTCAGACTCATCTTGCCAGCCTGACAAACACGTATGCCAACTAGTTGCAATAAATCTGTTACTATATATGTCCTACTTGTTCTGTTTCTGTAACTGGATCCTGAGCAGAGTTGAGCTTGCAATTTCCCAGAGCACATTCAGTAAATAAGAGCCTGTCTCACTTTCACAGCTGTCGATCAGGCATACCCTTCTCCATCTCACTGATACATTCCATCCAGAGTCTTTTCCTCATGTGGACCATTGAGTTTGCTAAATGCATTGGTCTAACCCATCTCCCCAGTCATTTCTGCAGGTGCCGTGGAGAAGAGCCCTCCTTGGCAGTTGTGGTTAGTGTCAGCCTTGCCACCTTGAAACGGTATAGACTTAAGAGTACAAATCTGGCTTGAAGATTATAAGCTGTTTATGACTTACTCCAGAAATTTAAGTAGCAGAGCTTTTACCCTCCAAGTTCCAAATTGTAGAGCAACCACTGCCTTGTCCAGAGTTAACAGCAGTCTCATTGACACCGTTTGGTTTTAGTTGGATGGTTGATAATGGGGAAAGAAAAGAGAGCACTTGGGTGGCTGGTGGCAAAGACAAAGCCGTGCTCGACAATTCTCTGGCCTCACACTACAAAGTTTCCATGTCATTCATCTCTGTATCTCTTGCTCATTATTGTCATTTGTGGAGGCACAACACTTTTCTCAGGCTCCATAATTTACTCTTTGGAATTATTTCTACTACCTAAAAATTAACTCCACAAGCACGTACAGCCACCTTCCGTTTATTGTTTCACCCACTTTGTATTGTTAAAAACTATCTCTGCTTTCAAAATTTGACAAATTTCATAATTTGTGAAAATTATGCTCCTTCTCTGGGTAACACTTGTAATATTATTGCTGCTTTCGCACTTCTAAGGTATGTGAAGTAAAAAATGTTTCTAAAGCATTTCAAAACTGCACACAAACACAGCAAATCACCAAATCCTAAAGTGGTTGGCAGAGGCCCAAGGGTAGGGCATTGGCCAATAGCGCCATCTGGTGGTTGTGCATAGTTGGCTTCTGTTTGGCTTTGTCCTATGACAGTTTCTAGCAGGGGGAGCGTCTGTCATGATTTCACACACTCCTGAAGTACTTCCTTCTGTGAAGGTTAAAGCCTTTCACAGTAAATACTACTTTGGTCAGTGGTGATCAGACGGGGGCCTTTTGGAAAACCAGGAGAGCCCACACAGGAAGCTCTGTGTGAGCCTTTCATCCTCCCTAGCTGTGCTGCGGCTGTTTTTAAGTGATTTCATGGCCCCTGGGGTGAGAGCTGTGACTAAAGCCAGACTTTTTCTATTCGGCTTGCACATCAGGACCTCTGCAGTTCAGCCCGAAGCCACAGTTCCTCAGTTGATTCCAATATACAGCCATGGCATGAAAAACACTCACCTAAAGAAATAAGAGAAAGAAATGGAAGAGTTACCATTCCACACATTATCCCGTCTCCACTTCCTCACTCAGCGTCCACTCTTTTCAGCCACAGCACTATTTACCAAATCTTCCCCAAGGGATATTAGAGACAAAGAAGTTTCATGATTTTTCCAAGATCAACTAACACTTTCATGGCAGATTCAAGTCCAGAACTTGACACCCAGGGTCTTTAAGCCACAAGAGCTGCAAGTTGAAAGCCATCAAGTCCCCATGCCTTCCACCCTTTTTGAGGATTACATTACACCCTTTAATGCAAACCATCAGTGGTTCATTGCCTTGCCCCCCTCCAGGATGCCATAACCACGACCGTGGCCAGGTCAGAGAGTAGCTAGCTGATCCTGCCCCTTGGTGGCAAGCCTATGCCCAGGACCTGTGCAAAGGTGCTGAACTGGACTCCTGATTACACAGACTCTCATCACCCTCCATAGGGCCCTGCAGAGTTAGTACATGGCTTAGTCTACCCCACATGGAACAGGGACCCTAGTGGTCTGAGTTCAGGGGTGCTGAGCTGCCCTAACACGCACACTCTTGTAGTAGTTAAAAATAAAATTTTATACATTTTAACCCAGGAGGGAAGAGAGAGTTTAATCGATAATCTGGACATTAGAATATTTCAATGCAGGTTTCATTGTTACCAAACACCAAGGTATCTTAAAAGATACAACACAGTGACGTATAGTAATGAAGAGATAAGAACACTGAAAATGAACACATGGCTTGTGTGAACAGAAGTGCAGCTGCTAAAATACTAAAAAAATAGTAGGCAAACTATTCCCCTTATAAATATACTGACACTTTATGTTTAATAGACAAGATCTGTTGTGGCTGTCTGCTACCTGGCTGCTGTCTCTATATCCCCATGGCAATCTCTTCTTTTCTCGTCTGCTCTCCCCTGTCCCTTATGCCTTATATGGTGAACAACCGATAGACTCCTCGCCCCACGCACCTGTCTTTTCACAGCTTTGCATTCACATATTCTATTTCCTCTCCTATAATCATGCTTCCCCTCTTGACAACCTGAAGAATTCTAGTTATACTTTTAAAACTCAGCACACTGCAAGTTACTAATGAAAATAGAAATATGTTTGCTCTTGTTAGTTACTTAAGAAAATTAAACTAGCACGAAAGCAGACATAGACAACATGTAACTGAAAGGGCGTGCCTGTGTTCCAATAAAACTATTTACACACATAGGCTGAGGCCCAGATCTGGACTGTGACCTGTAGTTTGTGGACTCTAGTCTAACATACTTAAATCTTATCCAAAGAGTAAGGCATGAGGTCAGCTCCCTGGAACTGCATTGATTTTGAGGTGGAAACAGAGATCCCTAGAAGAGGGAATGGGAGAAATGGGGGCCAGGCAGGCCACCAATAAATATGGAGTACATGGGGGAACATTTGTCAGTGTTTCCCGAATTATGTTTCAAAGTTTTCAAGGTTCTTTTTGGCCATTTCTAAAACAATGTGGCAAAATATATGCATTCATAACCTCAAACTTGACATTTTAACTAGGGTTAAGTGTACAGTTCAGTGGCTTTCAGGATAGTCACAATGCTGTGCAACCGTCCTCACTCTCCACTTCTGGAACTTTTCCTTCATCTTAAACAGAACTTCTGTAACTGCTAATCAGTCAGCCCCCACTCCTACCCAGCCCCATGCCCACCTCCAGCCCCTGGTAATTTTTTTTTATATTTTCTGTCCCCATAAATTTTCCTCTTCTAAATACATCATAAAAGCAGAGTCATAATATTTGCCCTTTTGTGTCTGTCTGGCTCACTTAGTGTAATGTCTTCAAAGTTTATCCACGTTGTAACAAGTGTTATAAGTTCATGCCTTTTCATGGCCAAGTAATATTCCATCTTGCTGAACCGTTCCTCTGTTGATGGACATTGGGCTGTTTCTAACTTGGCTATTGTGTTGTGAATAATGCTGCAATGAACACTGGTGTAAAATTCTTTTGCTAATCCACAAAATGAATTTGTTCCATAATAAATAAGGCATAATCAAATATCATGTAAGGCATAATTGAATATTAAATTATATATTACCTCTCAATATATCATAATATGAATAGCTCTGTGTAATGCATAATTTTAAAAATGTACCAAAGACACAAACCTTATTAAAGTAAAAAACAACCGATTGACAATAGATTTATTTTTTTAAAAAATGAATACCTCTGTGTTCTGTATCCTCTTGAGCATAATCAGGGGCAAGAAGGCCTATGTTTTAGAAGAATGTAGGATGTGACCAAAATGGTTATAAATTTAGCTACGTAAAACATTATCGAGAGATCTATTCAAAACAGAAACATGAATTTCATGAAAAGTTTTATAAAGTTGATAGTTGGATAATGAGTAATGTCTGGATATTTTGTAGTCATCTATATTACCTATCTTCTGAAAGGATCATGTGTTACCTTTATAAACAGAAAGAAACTCAGTTAAAAGAAAAAAATCCCACCCATGATTCTGTTGCTTCAATATAGGCCGAGGAAAAAAGAGGGATTCTAAGTGCTCAGGAAGAAAGTGGTAGATGAATCAGATTGTGTCCACTGAGTGTGTGCACTTCTGTTTCCTGCCCCTTGTTTTATCTCTGGCATAAACGTAGGTGTGTTTTCTTTTAGTTGTTGATCATTTGTCCTGATGAAAGAATGCTGCATACATAGACCAGGTCTTTCCAATACCATGCTCCAGATGAAAGCCACTCCCTAGAAAAACAAATTTGAGCTAATCCTTGGTAAACAGATCTACAAGAATGCATTGCCTGTGCAGGAAAAGGGGTAGAGAAATGGTCACCCAGAGGGCACGTTAGCTTATTTGCTGTAGATGTTGTGAGTCTAAAAATTAGACCTAATAAGTAGTGATTGTGACCTCATCTATATAAGGATGGTTTTAGACCTGCATTTTCTTTTACTGGAAGGATAAAGCCACCAGAGGTGAAGTTCATTGTCCTTTTAGAGAAAGGAGGAATCAGGGGTAGCTTTTGCAGCCTGGCAGGACCAGGCAGCTCTCCACACTGAGGAGAGACTGGGGCTCTTACACACTGTTGCCTACAAGCCCAAGGATGAGACAGGATGCTGAATGCAAACTATCCTGTTCTTAACTAAAAACTTACTGGGAATTTCATTAAGTACTCTTTAGCGTGAGATGTTTAAGGTTTGGGGGATATTTTAGTATGCAATCCAATATGAAAAGCACAGGCCTTCATTCAATGGAAGAAAAATTTGCATTGACAGATGTATTTGCCAGACATTTCTATGCCAATAGGTTATTCCCCATGTTGGCTGATACGCTCTTTCCTGACACATTCCTCAGACTTCTGTGACCACTATAACCTCGGGTTGGATGGAACTAGGATTGGATCCAGCTCAGCAGTTCGTTGGATCGAGAAAATAGCCCCAGCTGTCAAATGGCTCTAAGCAAACCACTTAATCTTCCTGAGCCTGGGTCTTTTTCTGCAAAAAATGTAGTTATTGTCATAATCAAACGGCATAAAAAACATAAGAATGATGTCTGTCTGTAAGCCATGATATGATATATAAAGGTACAGCACTATTATGAAGACCATTTCTTACTCTCCTAGCAGAATCTCTCCCCCTAACCAAGACCCTTTGTCAGTCGGAGTGAGTGAAGTACGCTCATCCCCACCCTCACCAAGACTGCTCCTGTGTCCCCATGCCTTATCTTCCTGTCCAAATCCTGACATTACTGAACACCCAAGAAAGTTATGACCAAGTTCAAGAAAACACCTCTGATGGGTCTAGTTGTCAGTGGCCTCCCTTGTCTATAAATTTCTCTATCACTTAACAATTGATGCCAACGAATGTAAACTCAGGACATTTTCCTTGTCTCCTATTCTTTTGTCTTCATAACTCATATAAAAAATCGACCTTTTATAGAAGTAAAATGATTATATAGAAAAATGTCCATGCAGCATAAAATAAACTATGCCACCACTACCCAGGTCACTTGCGAACCATCACAGACTAGTAAACAGAACCTACTAGAGGCTGAGAGGCCCACTGTGGGCACCTTCCAGTTGCTGCCCCCACTGCCCTTCCACAAGGTAACCACTCTCTGACTTCTGTTATCATGCAGTAATTTCACCTGTTTGTCAATTTTCTATGAAGTATGTGCTCTTGATGTTTGGCTTCTTTTGTTCAGTGTTACGTGTGTGATAATTATCCCTACTGCACACATTCCAGGAACATGTATTTACCATTGCATGGATATACCACAGCTTATACTTCCATTCTACTGTTCGATTGGTTTCTAATCTGGCTATTTTAAATAATGTTGTTATAGACATTCTTATATGTGGTTTTTAGTAAACATGTGCACTTACCTGAGAATGAAACTAGTGGGGTCATAGAGTGTGCACACATTCAGCTTTGGTGTATACTAATGGTTTCTGAATGTGGTTGTGCCAATTTACATTCTCTTTTTTTTTCTTTTGAGACAGAGTCTCAAGCTGTCACCCTGGATAGAGTGCTGTGGCATCACAACTCACAGCAACCTCCAATTCCTGGGCTCAAGCGAGTCTCCTGCCTCTGCCTCCCAAGTAGCTGGGACTACAGGCGCCCGGCCATTTTTTTGGTTGCAGCCGTCATTGTTGTTTGGCGGGCCCAGGCTGGATTCGAACCTGCCAGCTCAGGTGTACGTGGCTGGCACCTTAGCCCATTGAGCCACAGGCACCGAGCCCCAATTTACATTCTCAATAGCAGTG
Source organism: Arctocebus calabarensis (assembly GCA_963573935.1). Taxonomy (NCBI): domain Eukaryota; kingdom Metazoa; phylum Chordata; class Mammalia; order Primates; family Lorisidae; genus Arctocebus; species Arctocebus calabarensis. The sequence continues at coordinate 4,485 of CAUYON010101285.1, read as the reverse complement.
GATGTATGTTCCTTTGCTCCAGTCTCACCAAGACTTGCTATTTTTAGTTTTTTAAATGTCAGCTATGTTATTAGCGTATCATATATTTGTGATTTTAATTTTAATTTTAATACCTAATGAGGTTGAGCAATTTATTTATTTTTGTTTTTTTGGTTTTTTTTGAGACAGAGCCTCAAGCTGTCACCCTGAATAGAGTGCCATGGCATCACAGCTCACAGCAATCTCCAATTCCTGGACTCAAGCGAGTCTCTTGCCTCTGCCTCCCAAGTAGCTGGGACTACAGGCGCCCGCCACAACGCCCGGCCATTTTTTGGTTGCAGCCATCATTGTTGTTTGGCAGGCCCGGGCTGGATTTTGAACCCCCAAGCTCAGGTGTACGTGGCTGGCGCCCTAGCCCGTTGAGCCACAGGTGCCGAGCCTAATTTATTTATTTTTGATACAGTCTCACTATATCTTCCTAGGTAGAGTGCTGTGGTGTCACAGCTCACGGCAACCTCAAACTCTTGGGCTTAAGTGATTCTCTTGCCTCAGCCTCCCAACTATCTGGGACTACAGTCTCCTACCACATGCCCAGCTATTTTTTTGTCGCAATTGTCATTGGTGTTTAGCAGGCCCAGGCTGGGTTCAAACCCATCAGGACCAGTGTATGTGACTGGCCCCCTAACCACTGAGCTACAGGCACCAAGCTGAGCAACTTTTTAAATGTTTGTTGGCCATATGGATTTCCTCTCTCTCTCTCTCTCTCTCTTTTTTTGTTGAGACAGAGTCTCTACGCCCTGAGCAAAGTGCAGTGGCATCATCATAGCTCACTTCACCCTCAGACTTATGCTGTGGGCATCCTGCCACCTCAGCCTCCCAAGTTGGCAAGATGACAGGCATTTGCCGCAGCACCCAGCTGGGTTTTTAATTTTTTGTGCAGTCAGGGTCTTGTTCTCACTCAGGCAAGTCTTGAACTCCTGAGCTCAATCAATCCTCCTGCATCAGCCTCCCACAGTGCCAGGATTACAGGTGTGAGCCACCCTGCCTGGTGGATGTCCTCTCTTGTGAAGAAAATAATGTCCAGTTTTTACTAAGTATTTTGTTATTTTAAACTATAGTCACAGGGAATTTTTTATGAGATATGTGTATTTTATGAGATATCCATACTTGATGTAGGTGTGTAGGTTTATATTTTTACGAACATAATAGTTTCTTTTACCCTATGGTTTTACTTTTACTTTGAAAAGTCAAACAGAAGTTACCAAAATTTTCATAGTTTCCTTTATGAATGTTGTTTTCTGTGTAAGAAGTCTTTGCCTTCTCCAGCCATAGAAAACATTTATAACATACAAATATAACATCTATGTTATGTTTTAGAAAAAAATTTAATTTTTGATCTAAAATCATCTGGAATTAATTTTTAAAAGTAACGTGTGAAGTTGGAGTGAAGATTCAGTTTTTTCTTACGTGGATATCCAATTGACTGTGCACCACTGGTAAAAGTAAGCTTCCTATTCCCACTGCCTGCAAAGACCCACAGCCACGTGTGTGTGGTTCTGATTCTAGACTTTCTATTCCATTCCCTTGGTCTATTTGTCTATTCTTGTGTCACTACTCATGCTATGATTTCAGCCTTACATGTAACAGAATAAGTAAAGATTCTCTTACTTATAAGAGAATAAGCCTTACATATAACAGAATAAGTAAAGATTCTCTTACTTATAACAGAATAAGTAAAGATTATCTTAGCCATTCCTGTTCTTCTACATTCCAATGTAAATTTGCATTATAAATTTTTTCTGTTTTTTAAAAGAATGTTGGAATTTTATTGAGATTGCATTGAATCCACAGATCAATTTGGGGAGGATTGATATCTTTTAATGTTGAGTCTTCCAATCCAAGAATCTGTTTGTTTTAGCTCTTTCATTTCTCTCAATATTGTTTAATAGTTTTGTAATTGTTTATACACACCTTTCATTATGTTCCTAGATACCTGATGTTTTTCTATTCTATAGCATCTTCTTGAAGTTTCATTTTCTATTTGTTTGTTCCTGCTATATATACACACTTGATTCGTATTTACTGTTCTTGAATACAATGAATTTGTTAAATTAACATTAACTTTGGAACTATAAATGGATTTTCTAGGTACACAATTATCTTCTCTGCAGATAATAAATTTTATTTCTTTCTTTTCAATCCTTAAATATGCTATTGTGTTTCCTCTCCTTTTTGTAACATTGCAACTTTGACCTCTAGTACCACAGTAATTAGAAATAATTTGGTGTTCTTATTTATAATCTTAGAAGAAAAATATTTCACCACTTAGTATAATGATTATTGCAGATTTTTGGTAGATGCCCTTTGTCAGATTAAAGACGTTCTTATCCTTTTCTATTTTTGGTTTTCAAGGAAATATTTTTGGGGGGCAGTTTCTTTATTTGTTTTTAATAATGAATGAGTTTTAAATCTTATCAAATGATTTGTATTCATGTACCACAGATAAAGGACAGTATTCCCATATTTTGTTAACAAAAATAAATTCAACTTTTATTCATTTTCTAAAGTTTAAGTCAGCATAGATGAGAATTGATGAAATATCTATATCAGGTTTTTAGAATAAGGGTTATGTTGATCTCATAAAAATAAGTTAGAAAGTATTCATATGAACTCTATTGGTATAATTTCTTTCTTAAATATTTAATAGACTTCGCCATATGGACCTCTAGTTCTATTTGTGGGAAGATTTTAAAAATGATAAATTTAATTTGTTGAATAGATACAGGACTATTTGGATTTTCTATCTTACTTAGTGTTAGGGATCGTAGATTATGATTTTCAATAATTTGTCTATTTTATCTAACTTGTCAAATTTATTTTTGTAAATTTTTATAATATTCTCTTACTGTATTTTAATTATGATAGGATCTATACTGATATTCTCACTTCGACTGCTGTCATTGGTTAATTTGTGTTTCCCCTCTTCACCAAACTTCTCAAGGATTTACCAATTTCATTAGTTTTTTTCAAAGAATGAACTTTGGTCTTTATTAATTTTTTCTGTTGTATAAATTTCAGCTGTCAATTTCTTCTTTCTACTTACTTTGGGTTTCTTTTACTCATTTTTCTCCCCTAGCTTTTCAGGTTGGAAATCATTAAATTTAAACAACACCTCTTTTCTAACATAAGCATTTAATGCTATGAATTCATCTCCATGTTCTGCTAAGTTCAACTGTATTTATCCAACTTTGACAAGTTGTATTTTAATTATCTTTCAAATAAAAATAAATTTTAGTTCCTCTTGTGATTAATTCTTTGAACTTGGCCCATTTAGGAGTATGTTCTTTGATTTTAGAATATTTGTACCTTTCTAAAAATTTTATTGTTGATTTCTAATTTAATATATTTTTATTCAAGAATATATTCTGTAGGATTTCAGTCTTTTAATATCTATTGATTTTTTTAATGGTCTATTTTTTAAATGAACATTCCACTTGTGCTTGTATATGAATTGAGTAGTTGAATATAGTATTTTATGAGTAGTAATTAGGTCAAAGTAAATTGGTAATGTTTTTTAGGTTTATATACCTACCAATCTTTCTATTTGTTCTGTCAGTTACTTAGAGAAAAATGTTAAAATTTTTAAGTATGGTTGTGGACTTCTCTAGTTCATTCTTTGATTCTGTCCATTTTTGTTCCAAGAATTTGAAACTCTACAGTTAGCCATTATACTTGTTATGTCCTCAATAATTGACATTTTCATCATTATAAAAATCTTTCTTTTTATTTCTAATAACATTTCTGGACTTAATGTGTATTTTGTGTGATAGTAATATGGCCAATCTAGCTTTACAATTTAGGCTTAGTATTCGAATAAACAACCTTTTTTTTTTTTTTTTAACTGTGAATTTACCCATGTTTAAAGTTTATCTTTTGTAGAACAGCTTACAGTTGTATCTCGACTTTTTTTGGAGTCTGACCTTATTTGAAGGATATTTTCACTGGACATAGATGCCATACTTATGGTTCTTTCTTTTTCTTTGCTTTCAGCATTTTCAAGTATTGCCCCATTGTCATTTTCCGCCATTGTTTCTAATGAAATGCTGCCATTGTTTGAATTATTGTTCTCATATACAATACTTTATTTTTCTCTAATTTCTTGTGAGTTTTGTTTTTATGTTTGTTTTTCAGTAAATGTGATATGCCGAGTGTGGTTTTTATTGTATATGTTCTGCTTGGCATTTATTGAGCTTCTTATACATGTAGATCTGTTTGTTCACAAAATTAGGAACATTTTCTGTCATTCAGAAAATTTTCTTTTCTGCCCCATTTTCATCTCTCTTTTCCTCTTGAGATTTCAATTACTCTTTTTTTTTTTTTTTTTATTGAATCATAGTTGTGTACATTAGTTCAACCATGGGGTACAGTGTGGGGGCTTCACATGCAATCTGAGATATTTTATCAACCTGATTGACATACCATTCATGATATTTTCTCGTTTACTAT
>CAUYON010101283.1:0-11979 GCA_963573935.1 Arctocebus calabarensis | reverse complement strand
AAAACAAACAAAAAAATAGCCGGGCGCTGTGGCGGGCGCCTGTAGTCCCAGCTACTCAGGAGGCTGAGGCAAGAGAATCACTTAAGCCCAAGAGCTGGAGGTTGCTATGAGCAGTGTGATGCCACGGCACTCTACCAAGGGCGATAAAGTGAGACTCTGTCTCTACCAAAAAAAAAAAAAAAAAAAGAATTCTGATCATGAAAGGATGCTGGATATTATCAAAGGCTTTTTCTGTGTCAATTGAGAGAATCATATGCTCTTTGTTTTTTATTTTATTGATGTGATGTATTATATTTATAAATCTGCGTATGTTGAACCAACTCTGTAACCCTGAAATAAAACCAACTTGATCATGGTGTATAACTTTTTTTGATGTGCTGTTAAATACTGTTTGCTAAGATCTTATTGAATATTTTTGCATTGATATTCATTAATGATATTGATCTATAATTTTCTTTCTTTGTTGGATCCTTTCCTGGTTTGGGTATCAGGGTGATATTGGCTTCATAGAATGTGTTGAGAGGTATTCCTTCTTTTTCTATGCTTTGGAAAACATTGTGTAATATAGGTACTTGTTCCTCTTGAAATGTTTGATAGAATTCGGATGTGAAGCCATCTGGTCCTGGACTTTTCTTTTTAGGGAGATTTCATATTGTTGATGCTATTTCAGTGGTTAATATAGGTCTATTCAAGATTTCTAATTCTTTCTGGAAGAATATAGAAAGGTGGCGTGCTTCCAGGTATTGGTCCATTTCCTTCAGATTTTTGTATTTCTGCAAATAGAGCTTTTTGTAGTAATCATTGAGGATTTTTTTGAATTTCTGAAGTGTCTGGTGTTATTTCTCCTTTGTCGTTTCTGATAGATGATATTAGAGATTTTGCTTTTGTATTTCTGGTTAGCTTGGCCAAAGGTTTATCAATTTTATTAATCTTTTCAAAAACCAACTTTTTGTTTCATTGATCTTCTGAATGATTCTTTTGTTCTCAATTTCATTTAATTCTGCCCTAATTTTGGTTATTTCTTTTCTTCTGCTGGGTTTGGGGTTGGAATGTTCTTCCTTTTCCAGTTGCTTGAGATGATCCATTAAGTTGTTGGCTTCCTCTCTTTCTGGTTTCTTGATGAAGGCTTCCAATGCTATAAATTTCCTTCTTAGGACTGCCTTTGCAGTATCCCACAGGTTTTGATAATTTGTGTCTTCATTATCATTTAGTTCCAAAAATTTTGTGATTTCCTTCTTAATCTCATCTTTGACCCAGCTATCAGTAGGTCTAAGATTATTTAGCTTCTATCTCTCTATGGAGATTCCTATTGCTGTTGAATTCAACTTTTATTCCATGGTGGTCCAAGAAGATACAAGGAGTAATTTCTATACTTTTAAATTTTCTGAGGTTAGACTTGTGTCCTAAGATATGATCTATTTTGGAGGATGACCCATGGGCTGATAAGAAGAATGTATATTCAGTTTTATTAAGGTGAAATGTTCTGTAGAGGTCTTAAAGTCCATTTGTTCTAGGGTCAGGTTTGAGTCTAATATTTCTTTGTTTAGTTTGATCTTGGAGGAGCTATCCAAAACTGTCAAAGAGGTGTTAAAATCTCCAACTATTATAGTGCAGGAAGATATCAAGTTGTTAATATTCATTAGGGTCTGTTTTATGAATTGAGGAACATTCTAGTAGAGTGCATAAATGTTTATTATCGAAATCTCTTCATGTTGGGTGTTTCCCTTGACAAATATGTAGTAACCTTCCTTATCTTTCTTTATCTTTGTTGGTTTAAAGCCAATTGCATCTGCTACTAAAATTGTAACCCCTGCTTTTTTTTGGTTTCCATTTGCCTGTATTATACAAGTCCATTCCTTCACCCTGAGTCTATTTTTATCCTTTAAGATAAGGTGAGATTCTTGTATACAGCAGATATCTGGTCTGAGTTTATGTATCCAGTCAGCCAGCCTGTGCCTCTTTAGAGGACAATTTAAACCATTCACATTAATTGCAAGAATTGCTAAGCTTGGTTGTGTTTTGGGTGTCTTGATTTTTGGATGTCCAGTGGACATTTTTAATCCTTTTACCACTGTGGAAGATGGGTTTTGTTCAAAAAATTTCTGGGTGAGTTTACTTTGGAAGTAGAGCATTGCACTGGTTGTTGTGGAGGATAGGTCTGAGAATATATGGAGAGCTGGTTTAGTTATGGCAAATTTCTTCAACACGTCTATGTCATTAAAGTATTTGATTTCTCCATCAAAATGAAACTCAGTTTAGCTGGATAGAGGATCCTGGGTTGGAAGTTGTTTTGTTTTAGGAGATTAAAGGTTGATGACCATCTTCTTCTGGCTTGGAACATTTCAGCTGAGAGATCTGCAGTTATTCTGATAATTCTCCCTTTGTAAGTGATGCTTTTCTTACATCTGGCTGCTTGCAGAATTTTCTCCTTCATCTTAACTTTGGCAAAGTTAATCACAATGTGTCTAGGAGATGCTTTATTTGGACTGAATCTTGCTGGGGTTCTGAAACTGTCTGCTACTGAAGTTCTATATCTCTTCCAATGTTTCAGAAATTCTCCCAAATCTCTTGGAATAGAGCATCTGTACCTTTAGGACCATCCTCTTCTCCTTTGGGAATTCCTATAAGACAAATGTTTGATCTTTTGGAATGATCCCACAACTCTCTCAGGGAATGATCGGTTTTTGCTCTCCATTTATCTGCCTCTTTGAGTGTTTGGGAATGTTCAAATGCTTTGTCCTCAGTTTTAGAGATCATTTCTTCTGCCTGGTCAACTGTTACTGAGGGATTGTACTATATTTTGAGCTCCTCAACTAATTTTTTCATTTCCTTGAGTTCTGCTATCTCTTTTCTCATTATGTCCATATCTTTGGTGACTTGGACTTTGAATTCATTAATTTCTTGAGACAACTTTAGAACTACTCTTCGGAGTTCATTTCTATCTTTTCTTCCATTCTATTTATCTTATTTGTAATCCATATTCTGAATTTAGTTTCTGACATTGCTGCCATTTGTCTATGCATGGCATCTTCAGCTGTATCTCCTTTGTCATTTCTTGGGGAGATTGATCTACTCTGGTTATTCGTGTTGCCAGAGTTCTTCTGTTGGGTCTGCACCATGTTTGTTTTCACTGTTTGGTTATTAAAACTGGCAGGGTGAGATAGAATTGGGGCTCCCAGGTAGTAGAGCTAGCCCCTTATAAAAGCGTTAGGCTTTGTAATTGTGGCTTATTTCCTACAACCTTACAAAGACCCCTTTCAGAGTTTTGGCCAGAGACTCTGAGGACATACTTGGTGAGATAGTGCAGGCTAGCTCTGTTTTGATATCAGACAAAGAAATCTTATCCTAAGAAATCACACTATTAGATTTAAATCTTGACTGGGCTTGGCACCTGTGGCTCAATGGGCTAAGGTGTCAGCCACGTACACCTGAGCTGGCAGGTTCGAATACAGCCTGGGCCTGCCAAACAACAATGATGGCTGCAACCAAAAAATAGCCGGGCATTTTGGCAGGCACCTGTAGTCCCAGCTACTTGGGAGGCAGAGGCAGGAGACTCGCTTGAGCCCATAAATTGGAGGTTGCGGTGAGTGTGATGCCACAGCACTTTATCCAGAGTGACAGCTTGAGGCTCTGTCTCAAAATAAATAAATAAATAAATAAATAAATCTTGACTGTGAACAGATGCAAACAACTGTTGTGCCCAGCCCCCACCCTTCAGTTCTTTTCCACTACAGAACTTTGAACATCAACCGCAGAATTTCCCTGAGTGGACAGCCCCGGACATGGGTTCCAACCAAATTGTCTCTGGCAGTGCGAACCCTGACCAACAGAGAAGGATTCAAGGACAATTCAAAGCAAAGGGATTCAAAGCACAATTGGAGCCAGGAATCCACACTCCCACCCACCAGACTCTGTCCACACTATTGTCTGCTGCTCTGCTCACAGGCTTAGCTGGAGCCAGGGGTAACATCCCCGCCCACCAGTCTCAGTTCACACACAGCTAGCCTCTGCTTACCAGACCAGTTGGAGTCAGGGGACCACGCCCCACCTGCCAGTCCCAGTCCACTGCCTGGCAAGCCTCTGTTTGCAGGCTCCGTTGGAGTCAGGGCACCACACTCCACCCGCAGGTCTTAGTCCTCACCTAGTAAGCCTCTGCTCACCAGCCCCACTGGAGGCAGTGGAGCATGCCCTAGCCCTCAGGTCTTGGTTCATACCCAGTAAGCCACTGCTAGAGGGTTCTATTGGAATCAGGAGACCATGCCCTTGCTCTCAGGTCGCAGTCCATGCTTGCAGGCCCAGCAGGGACCAGCCCTGTCTGCCAAACTCAGGCCACATGGGACAACCCCTCTCCTGTTGTGGGTGCCATCAGAACTGGGGTTTCTGCACCCCGTCCCACCAGACACAGCCCAAACTGAGGGGCAACACTACCACTATGGCCGGCATAGTCATAACCAGGGGACTGCTCCTCCTCCCGCTGAGTGTCCCTTTCTTCCCATGCCCTCTTTCTGCCCTGTTAGTCACAGATTCCATCCTGATGGTTGGCGGTCCACACTATGCCCAGGTCTCTCAGGACAAGACGAAGCACCCTATACTCTGCAGGGGGCAAAACTTCCGACCACCATGTGAGGGGGAAAGGGTAGACTGGGAGTTTGGACTTGTGGGGGAAAATATCTGTTCAATTTTATGCTTGGCAGGGTAGTGTTTAGGTTCGTAAGTGGGACCTCCCTAGAGAAAGAAACCTGAAGTTTAGTGGCTCTCTCCAGCGAGGTAAAATGAGAGATCTTTTGTTCCCTGCTCATTTGCAGATAGCCTGTGGCAGGCCTCCTGCTTGGGGGAGGGGTCTCTAATCAATAAGCTTTATACCTATAATTTGTTTTTTTGAATGCTGTTCCTTGGAGTTACAGCTTGTCGGACTTCTTTCTTGGCTACGCTCCCCATCTTTGGCTTCATAGAGTATGATTCTGTCCGGTTTTTCTTCCTCTGCTCAGGAGCTTCTGATGAAGGTTGCTACCGGTTGGCCATCTTCCCAGAATTCCCTAAAAGAGAGGATTTTAAATGTTCTTACCATAAACAAATATGGACATGGTAATTACCCTGATTTGATCATTACATGCAGTAAACATGTATCAAAACATCACATTGTACCCCATAAATAGATACAATTATTATCTGTTAATTAAAATAAAACTTTTTATTTTTATTTTTTATTTTTTATTTTTTTTTGAGACAGAGCCTCAAGCTGTCACCCTGGATAGAGTGCCGTGGCATCACAGCTCAGATCAACCTCCAATTCCTGGGCTCAAGCGAGTCTCCTGCCTCCGCCTCCCAAGTAGCTGGGACTACAGGTGCCCGCCACAATGCCCAGCCATTTTTTGGTTGCAGCCGTCATTGTTGTTTGGTGGGCCGGGGTTGGATTCAAACCCACCAGCTCAGGTGTACGTGGCTGGCGCCTTAGCCCATTGAGCTATAGGCGCTGAGCCAAAAAAATAAAACTTTTTAAAGAAGCAATTGATTAAAAACATTTTTTTTAAGAGCCAGAGCAAACCAGAGAAGGTGAGACTGCTTGGGCTGGAGCACACCAGCCTGTGGTGAGAGTGGTGAGCCAGACCTGAGCCTGGCTTGCTCTTACTCTTATTTCTCCCCTTTTTTCTTTTGATTCACCTGAAGAGAGCAGTTTTAACCTGACTTGCCTAAGGGGACAGAGGCATTTCTTCCTCACTGTCCAGCTGAAACCCCCTCTAACTATGGCAGGGTAGAGATGCCATCTGGGATATCTAGGAGTTATCCAAGAAAATGGAGGATCAATGTCCAGGATGCACATGGGAGGTGTCAGTACCCAGGATGGGCATAGAGATCGGTATTCAGGATGGACATGGGCGGGTGTCAGTACCCAGAATGGGCATAGAGGTCAGTACACAGGATAAGTGTGGGGTGTCAGTACCTAGGATGGGCATAGAGATCAATACCCAGGATGGACATGGAGGGTGTCAGTACCGAGGAAGGGCATGGGGTGTCAGTACCCAGAATGGGCATAGAGGTCAGTACACAGGATGAGTGTGGGATATTGGCACCCAGGATAGGTGTGGGACATTTCTGTTGCTGCCTGTGGGCTGAGCCCTAATGCCTAGGCAGAATTTTATCCTGAGAAGACTCCCTTCAAGGGTGCTTCACACAGTGGGGGTAGCCTTGCTCCTTGTCAGCACTATGATCCTCTTCCTTGGGTTTGGGAGTGGTAAAGTGCCTGATCCTGATGCCATTTAGAGGTCAGGAAACATTATCTGACACCCACAGCCCCTCCCCATGGGATCAGAGCCCAGGTAGCTGGAAGCAGATGATAGACAAGAAAGAGCTTGAAATCCTGGGTTCTATCCCAGCTCTGCAACAAGTTATCTGTGTGACCTTGGGCAGATCACTTCTCTTCTCTGGGCTCCATTTTCCTTCATCTGTGAGATGACAGGTTGGCCAGATTGGACAGCACCATCTGGGTGGCCCCTTCCAACTCTGATATCATCCACTCCTGTGGTGAAGCACAAGGTTGGAGAGCTTAAGCCTTACACTGTTCTCCTGGCCCTCCCCAGGTCTCCTTCCAGTCTGAGAGTTCCATCCTGGGTGCTGACAGCCAGGCCAGCCAGGGCTATTTATGGCTTAGTCTGTGTGTGCCCTTCCTCTTCTCCCACACTGAGCCCCACCCAGCTTGGGCCCAGTGCCCACCTGCCTGCCCAGTCATCCAGCAGCATTGACCCACGCATTGTCCCCAGTCCTCCCAGAATCTAGTCATGTCCAGGGGAAGGAAGTCCCTTCCCCCCTGGGAGCACCATCTGGGGTGCCTATCCTCAACCCCTGCCTGCTGGGTCTGGGGGCTCCAGTCCTCCCCAACCCAGGGGACCCCTCGGCCATCACCACTGCTCTGCCGTGACATGGCCCTACAGAATGCCCTCTACACCGGGGACCTGGCAAGGCTACAGGAGCTGTTCCCCCCCAGCAGCACAGCAGACCTAGTGCTGGAGAGCCAGGCCGCCGAGCCTCGCTGGAGCAGCCATCAGAGGGGTGAGGGGCAGCTGGGGGCCGGAGAGCTGGGGACTGGCTGAACATCTCAGGTACAGAGGTCCCGAGAGCTTAGAGTAAAGGAAACTCCCAGGCTGTTTCTCCCCCACCCCAAAGCTTGTCCAAGATCCTAACTGTTGGCCCAGGAACTAAGTCATGCGGAGCCCAGAATAGCTTCTGCTGAACGCCTAGCCAGCTCAGACACAGAGCTTGAGACATGGGGACCCTCTGTCTCCTTCTGTCTGGGTTTCTCTCCTTCTCTCTCTCTCTATGCCTTTGGCCTCTTCCTCTCCTTCCACCCACCCTTTCTCTTCCCACATGCTCATGAGCTGGTCCCCAGAAGAGTGTGGGGGGCAGGGAGAGCCCCCAGGTGACAGTCACACCCTCTGTGCCAGGCTGGTGGAGAAGCCCAGCATAGGGGCTGAGGAGGACCCCGAGGCTGGCCCGGGACCCATCGTCACCCGCACAGCCTCGGGACCTGCCCTCACTTTCTGGCAGGCAGTGCTGGCCGGGGATGTGGGCTCTGTCTCCCGCATCCTGGCAGACTCCAGTACTGGCCTGGCTCCTGATTCTGTCTTTGATACCAGCGACCCGGAGCGATGGAGGGATTTCCGCTTCAACATCCGCGCTCTGAGTACGGGCCAGGGGCATGGGGCTTTGGAGGGGGGGGGCTGCAGTGGAGCTCTGACTGCAGTGGAGCGCCAGCTCCCGCTTCCTGCCTCTGCCCATTGCACCCTGTTGGCTGGCAGCTCTTTACCTTCCCTCAGGAGCTAAGGCCCGTGTCCCACTCTTCCTAGGACTCTGGTCTCTGACATATGAAGAGGAGCTGACCACCCCACTGCACGTGGCGGCCAGCCGTGGCCACACAGAAGTTCTGCGACTGCTGCTGAGACGGAGGGCGAGGCCAGACAGTGCCCCTGGGGGCCGCACTGCTCTACACGAGGCCTGTGTGGGAGGCCACACAGCCTGCGTCCATGTGCTACTGGTGGCGGGAGCTGACCCCAATATCCCTGACCAGGATGGAAAACGGCCCTTGCATCTCTGCCAGGGGCCTGGCACCCTTGAGTAAGTGACCCCTCACATTGACCCCCGGTTCCGCTCTGAGGGGAGGCAGAGAGGCCTTCTTTAGGGAAGGTGAGGGGGCATGTTAGGGCTGGCAGCCTTGGTGGGCAGGGGTAGCACAATCTGGGCTTGGGGTGGGGGTCAGGGTGAAATTCCCAATTCACCCATTGGCCCCTTAACTTTTGGAGTAGCCTAGACTTTGGGCCATTTTCTGGTTTCTGAGGGGTAGAGGAAGGCTGTGGCAGGGGCCCAGTTGATGGCCTATGTTGGGAAATCATTTAGATTAATGATGAGGAGGTGGCGTTGCTTTCGGTTTTAATGTATTCTGAGTTTACTTTGTGTTTCAGGCCCTGTGCTAAGTACAGCAGCAACTAAGGCATGGTCCTTCCCTCAGAGGATCCTGTCAGGCTGCAGAGGGCAGTGGCCCCAGTTGGGGCCTGTTTTGCTCTCTGTGTGCAGGGCCTGGTTCTCAGCCAGGCAGGTCTGGAATCTCCTAATTGGCAGGGCACCCTCAGATAAACGGAATCAAGTGACTGTCACTGAGCAAACTCACAAGAAGCTAATGAAAATATCTAGATGTGTCAATGTGTTATTTACTGTTGGCCTAAATAATTGTGATCTATGCATAAGGAACCTGGGAGAATAAGTCCCTACTTACAATTTTTTTTTATTTTTTTGCAGTTTTTGGCCAGGGCCAGGTTTGAACCCACCACCTCTGGTATGTGGGGCTGGCACCTTACTCCTTGAGCCACAGGTGTGGCCCCCCACTTACAACTTTTTGATGAACATGGAATCCAGGCAAAGGGAACCTCATCAAACTTATGCACTAAGTCTACACACGATAGAGGGCCTCTCTCTGCTGACTACACACCTGCTGGATTCTGTATCTCACCCCTGAATGGTGCCAATTATTGATCCTTGGAGGTTCCTTTCATGTAATCTCTTCCTCTTGTTAGCCTTATCAGCCTCCAGGGGACTCTATGGACTTAATCATAGTACTGTTGAAGATGTGTTTTATACCAGTATGGTCCAACAGGAATCTACTGTGAGCCACATATGCAATTTAGAATTTTCTAGTAGCCCTAATCAAGAAAAAAAAAAAAAAAGTCTGAGTGCAATGGCTCATGCCTATAATACCAGGACTTTGGAAGACTGAGAAGGGAGAATCACTTGATACCAGGAGTTTGAAACCAGGCTAGGCAAAAATTTAAAAAATTAGCTGGGCTTGGTGATGCATGCCTGTAGTTCCAGCTACTCAGGAAGATTTCTGGGCCCAGGAATTTAAGATTACAGTGAGCTGTGATCAGGCCACTGCACTCCAGCCTAGGTGACAGAGCGAGATCCTATGTCTTAAAAAAAAAGTAAAAAGGAACAGAAAGATGTAAAATTAATTTTTAAATTGCATTAAAAATATCTACAAAATCTACCATTTTATCCATGTTTAAAGTTACAGTTCAGTGGCATTAGGTACACTAACATTGTTGTATAACCATCACCACCATTATCTCTAAACTTTGTCATCATCCCAAACTAAAACTCTGCACCCATCAAACATTAACTCTCTCCCTCCCCCAGGTGCCCTGGCAATCACTATTCTACCTTTTGTCTCTATGAGTTTGACTACTCTAGGGACCTCATATAAGTGGACTCATATAGTACTTGTCCTTTTGTACCTGTCTTTTTCTACTTAGGTTTCATTCATGTTGTAGCATGTCAGAATTCCCTTCCTTTTTAAGGCAGAATAAATATAAAATATTCCATTGTACATAGATATCACATTATGTTTATCCATCAATTAAACATGTGGGTTGCTTCCACATTTTGGCTACTGTGAATAATGCTGCTATGAACATGGGTGCACAAATATCTGTGAAATAGGTGAAATTATTAATTATAATAATATATTTAACATAATATATCTACATGTTATTTCATTATGTAAAAACTGGGATATTTTTCATATTTTTATTGTATTAAGTCTTCAAAATTGGTGTGTATTTAAAACTTACAGCACATCACAATTAGGACTAGCTAGATTGCAATTGCTTTTAGTAGCCACACATGGCTAGGGGTTACCACTGGACTGTAAGGTTCTGTACAATGCCACATGTTTAGTTCTATGTTCCTGTCAGCTCCCCTGAGGCCACATCCAAATATAATTTTAAAATTATTATGGAGCATTTCAAACATATAGAGAGGTAGACAGGATAATCTAATGAGCCCCCACGATCCATCCCTGTCTACACCACATGGCTCCTCTGCCAATTGCTGCCATTTTTGAGCTCTTATGATGACAGCTTTTCAGGCCTTATCTCACATGTTGGTCCCAACAACCTCCTGAGGTCAAGGTATTATTGATTATCCCCATGTTACACATGAAGAAACTGGAGCTCAAAGAGACTAAGTCCCCTTGAGGGCACACATTACTACCACTTCTTGCACTTCCTACAGGCACGTGCAATCTTCTGTAGGAGCCATTTTGGAGCGTGTCTGCTTGGCCAGTTTTGGTCTTGCTCTTCTTTGTCCCACTGCCCCCATTTCCATCTAAGCCTTCTCCTGCTCCTCTAGTCCCAGCATAAAGAGTTTTCCAACTGCCCTGCTGCCTCTGGACCCCAGCACTAGTTCCTCCCCTTAGCAGCTGAACAAATTTGGTTGGGATCCTCAAACCCCCCCAGAAACTCAGTTTACTCATCTGTGACTTGAGGCTCATCAGAGAATTTACCATAGGAATGTTGTGAGTATTAAATCAGTTAACGCATGTAGAGCCCTTAGGAAGGTCCTGTTCTAAGTGATAACTTCTGTGACTTTTACTCCCATTGAGAATTTGGTGAATTATTCCAACAGAAACTATTTGAATGTTAAGAGGACAGGCAGGATGGAAGATGGAGGGAAACAGAACTCAGAGCCACCCAATGCTCCCTGCCTTGTTCACTTTGTTCAGATCACAAGGAAGGCAAGGAGTCTATGCCTGCTTTCCTCCCTTTGCCATCTCACCCTTGCTAGGTGTGCAGAGCTGCTCCTGAGGTTTGGGGCAAGTGTGGACGGTCGGTCCGAGGAAGAAGAGGAGACTCCTTTGCATGTGGCTGCCCGGCTTGGCCATGTGGAGCTGGCAGACCTGCTTCTAAGACGTGGGGCATGCCCTGATGCTCGTGATTCGGAAGGCTGGACTCCACTGCTGGCTGCCTGTGATACCCGCTGCCAGTCTCCCGCAGATGCTGAGGCTACCACCACCCGCTGCCTCCAACTGTGCCGCTTGCTGCTTGAGGCTGGAGCAGATGCTGATGCTGCTGACCGGGACAAGAGGCGGCCCCTACACCTGGCCTGTCGTCGTGGCCATGCTGCTGTGGTGGAGCTGCTCCTGTCCTGTGGTGTCAGTGTCAATGCCATGGACTATGGGGGACACACGGCCCTGCACTGTGCTCTGCAGGGCCCAGCTGCAGCCCTGGCCCAGAGCCCTGAGCATGTGGTGCGGGCTCTGCTCAACCACGGAGCTGTCCGTGTCTGGCCAGGGGCCCTCCCTAAGGTACGGGGACCAAAGGCAGCAGGTTGGGCCAGGGCAACCATGGTGAGGGGACAGGGAGAGCTGGACCTGTGCTTCAGCTTCCTTTGGAATGTAGTCCAGAACACTGTGCACTCTCTCTCATTTAACAAGTAAGCAGGCTCAGTGCCCGTAGCACAGTGGTTATGGCACCAGCCACATGCACTGGCAGGTTCGAACCTGGCCTGGGCCAGCTAAATAACAATGATGACTGCAACAACAACCACAACAAAATAACCAGGCATTGTGGTGGGCACCTGAAGTCCCAGCTACTTGGGAGGCTGAGGCAAGAGAATCGCTTAAGCCCAGGAGTTTGAGGTTGCTGTGAGCTGTGA
>CAUYON010101282.1:0-16771 GCA_963573935.1 Arctocebus calabarensis | reverse complement strand
TAATCAGATTTATGTTTTCCAGAAATGTCATCAAGCCACACGCAATAAAGATGGTTCCAGTCCATGAACCCCTGTATCACTCTCCTCTGGAGAAACCCCAACTGCCCTCTTCTATCATCGCCCGATTCAGCAGGAAGCAGTTAGATCGAGTCTTCGCCCCTTTTCCCTAACAGCAGGGACTGTATTCATTTGTTTCCTGGCCAAGGAACCCATACACCTACATATACCCTGAGACTAAAAGCCTAAAGGAGGAGATGGGGAAAGACTGGGAGAGAAACGGAGAGAGCTTCTCTCTCCCCACTAGAATTTTCTCCCTCTACCAGGTGCCTTAATGTTTTCTGTATTCTTTTCTGTGAATAAATTCTGTCTTATGAAAAAAAAAAGAATAAAGTATCTTGAAATATAAAAAAAAAGAAAGAAAATATGGATACAATTTACCAAATGGAACTGGCTGAACTTCAGAGTTGTGACTCTCTGAAAGATGCATTGAAGTCAAGCAACCTTCCTAATTTCTATGCATCTCTCCCCTCTGAGACATATCCTAATCTCAGGAGCCATGCACTCAAAATGGCAGCCATCATCACTTATGTCTGTGAAAAGACTTTTTCCAGAATGAAACATTTGAAATCTCCAACCAAATCTAGACTAACTGATGCACATTTGCATCACTTGTTACGACTAGCAATGACAAATTTGGAACTGGACATTGACCATCTCATTAGCCAAAAGCAGGCCGGCCCACAGTTCCCATTGAAATACTGGTAAGTTTGTTGATTTAACTTTATTTGTTCTTCATTTTAAATATTGTATTTGTTCCCATTTTTTTTTTACTTCAAAGTAAGATATGTACAGTGTGCATGGGAATTTGTTCATAGATTTTTTTTTTTTTAACTATAGTCCGGCCTGCCAACCATCTGAAGGACAGTGAACTGGCCCCCTGTTGAAAAAGTTTGAGGATCCCTGTTTTAAATTTTTAATAATGACCATGGTTCTTGGATGAGTTTTACTTTCATTATTCGAGTAACTCACAAGATTAAAAAATTAGCTTCAAAGTACTTAATAGACTCACCATAGCACCCCACCATGATACAAGCTACAATCATCTTGGATTCTGGCACTTCTAAGTCCATTCTATAAGTTTTGAACTTTTCTCTGGTGGCAGACTTCCTTTGTAAACCTTTTACTGGGAATTTCTATTCATGTTCCCTAGTCTCCTTTACTGTTATTTGTAATTTCTTCAAATTTTGTTCTTTACTCACATTCAAACTTGCTTTTTGCAAAAATTTGATGATGAATAGTAAGAAGGAAAAATACATGTAGGAGTTAAAATATACTGAGCTAATAGATTTTGAGTGCTTATCAAGTACAGCTTGTCTAGTACTTCACAAGCTGTGTGTTATTTACATCCCACTGCACTTTTATGAAGCAGGTAATAACTTTATTTGTACTTTTTTTCAGTACAAACCAGACTCAGAGTGTGTGCTATAGTGTCTATTCATCATTGTATTAAGAATGGTGAAACTTACTAAATGTAGAATATGAGTGTCTGAACACAATAACTAAGAAAATGCCACAAAAGCTATATTAACCAGTTCGATGAAAATATTTCAAATTGCATATAAAACCAGCACATTGTACCCCCATGATTGCATTAATGTGCACAGCTATGATTTAATAAAAAAAATTAGAATTTAGTTCTATATCCTAGCTTATGAAATATTAATTTTTATTGTTAAAGAATATCAGTGATGAGAGCATAAAACAAACTATTTTAGGGTCATGAGACTTTCTAGTATCTTAGTAAGCATAACATTGCCAGGATAGGCATGAATCTAAGTAGAATAAACAAAAAACTCTTATTTATTCCATCCTTTATACCTATGTAATTATTAGATTTGTAAGAGAAAGTGATATTATTTTAAAAGATGATCCAGTTTTTAAACACTATCCTCATGACTTCTGTGGGAAATTATGGGTATGGAATATTAGGCTATAGCTACTCCAAATCCTTCATAAGAAGCTGCCTCATTAATCTGTATTTGTTTTTATTTTAGTAATGATAAGGATACATGTCTGAGAAAATAAAACTCTACAATACACCAAAGGTGCATGTTGAGTTGTAACTGTATCTTTTCAAATATGTACCTCTGTGAAAGCAGAATCTATATTATATACTTACTCCTAGCCTCATTCTCAGCTACAAAATCTAAATCACAACATGTCTAGCATTAGAAAGTGAATTGCACATAATCATTAAGTATTTGCAGCAAAAGACATTTTTTAGTTTCTCCTTTCCTGTAATATCTTTCTCTACCTTTCTATTGTACCAAAACTGAAATATCTATGGCCTTCTTGACACATTTTAGATAATAAAGAAAACCATTACATTTCATGTCCTAACCAATATTTTACTTTTCTAAGTTTCATTTTTAGGGTTATAGGAGAAGTTTATCTTCTACCTGTATACTCTCATTGTTGATGTTAAAATTGTTGTATGGGTGTATTTTTTCTTCTACTTACTGAATGCCTGCAGTGTACCAAACATTAGGCAGAATCCAAGCAGAGTTTAGTTACTACTATTAAAATTACCCTTAGGAAGGCAGTGAATGAACCACCCTGTTTTCTATCTAAATTACCATATTTAAATTTCGAAGGATGTGTTGTTAATTACTATTTTATCCCTATAGCTAATGCCCCATAGTTACTCCATTTATACATTAATATGGTCCTTATTGTAGGGAAAACAGATTAAATGTGATATAAGCAAAAAATGTGTATGACAGTATATGTTAGAATATGATAAAAAGGAAGATAATGTGACTACATAAAAAGGCTGCATGGTACTATTCTTGATGTATTAAAAGGTGTTATCCAAGGGAAGGCCAGGACAAGGTAACATCATACAAAAGTGTGAGTGTGTCTGAATGTGCACAGGTAGGGTATTCTGGTAAAAGAAGAGACTTTACCATATATCAATGAGATTTAATTTTGAAGATAATTGAGAATATAATTTCTTTTAAATTGGAAGTAATATTATTGTATACTTTCATTCACTTCAGTCACTTTTTTCTAAATGGTGCCCTTGAAATAAAAGAAGTGAGACAGTGCAAATGAATCATAGTTGTAGGACTACGGTAGGACAAAATACTCAAGTTTGCACCACTGTATCTGGAGGATTAGTAGCATTTTCATAATAAGTTTCTGAATATATAAATACGTGATGTATTTTTGAGTTGTTAGGCCGCAGTACAGACCTATTATATCATGTTGGATTTTATTTAGAAATAGAAACCCTAATATTGATATGGATAGATAAAAGGAATGATTGTAAGGGTTTGTTCTTATACAGTTGTGGGAGTTGGTGAAGATATCTGTGGAAATTTGTTACCTGTGTATCAGGTGGAAAGTCCACAGTCAGTCATCATAGGTCAGCCACTAACAGTTAAGAATACCTTGGTGAGGAGTTAGAAACAATGAGAATGAATTGGACGTGTGCCAGTGTCTCACCGCCTTCAATCTTCATGGCATAAGTGAACTGCGGAAGAAACTAATGTTGTTTCCCACAGAACTGTACATACACCTGACCCAAGACTTGGAGGAGATAAAAAGAGAAATCTAATGCAAGTTAAAAGGTTTTCAGTCCTGAGTTCTGCCCTGTACTAAGAAGACAGACAGAGTCTCAATGGCAACACTTTGTGCTATAGTGGTGTGATGGTTCCACTTACCAACACTCTGCATATGCCTTGCTATTTCATCTGTGGTCAACCCTATTCAGACATTACATATCAGGAAATATCGAAAATGTAGTTCCCGCTTAGCTAAGGACTCATATAAAATCACCACTATCTTCTTCCTGTCAACCTGACATCCATAGAGATTTATTTTGACTATATTTAGCTTAAGAAAAAGAGCAATTAAAAAACATGCCTTCTTATCTCAGTCAGCAACTAACACCTTGTACAAGTGAAAACATACTACCCTTCTTCCAAAAAGGGAAAGAATTCAAATATCATTTTATCCATCTTTGAGGGATAGCTTTTTTTATTCTAGGTCAGTAACACTCCTCTTTGAGATCATACCTTATATACTGACATATAAATTTATCCATTATTAATATAGCTTATGTTATATACAGTAGGGGAAATAGATGGAAGAAAAACAAAACAAAAATCTGGTGAATCATAAACAAATATATTAATATCAAAATAAGAAAGAAATACTCAAGGCCAAGGGTGTTTTTTGCACAACCTTATCCATGACCTAGTAACTGACACTCATGTCCATTCTTCTCTATTCCGTGGCTGGTTGTGATGATGTTGGTGGTATAGTGACCCAATTATTCATTCTGTGGGATCTAGGTAACTCCTTGTTCTGGATGTTTTTAATATAGCTCTAAAAATTCTTTGATGCTCTTCATTTTATGTAAGTGAAACTTAATTTTTCTTCTCTTGAGTATCTACTAGACTTAGTGATTCACATTCAATGAATAGAATATAAAAGAAAGAGTGTATGCCACTTTCAGAAATAGGTGTTAAAATGACTGTGACTTCCCATCTTGGGGGTTATTTCTCTCTCTTTCTCTTCTTCCCTCTTTCTCTATCTCTCCTATAATTTTTCACTATGGAGAATATGCATCATTAGTAGTCCTATGAAGAAGCACACATAACTGAGAGAATGAAACCTCTCGCCAAAAGACAGGTTAATGAGCTCCTTAGAAGAAGATCCAGCCTTCCACCTCACGAAGGCTGCTGTATGAACCTGTATCTAGACTTCAACCTCATAAAAAGTCCTGAAGCAGAATCACTCAGCTAAGCCACTGCCAGAATGTTGACCTGCAGAAGGTGAGTTAATAAACATTTTTGGCTTTAAGCTGCAAGAGCTTGGTACAGATAATAATGCATCCATAGATAATGAATATAATTTTTGTATCTGAAACTAAGCCAAAATTTCGTGATTGCTTTTAAAATGTATAACAGACTTTGAGAAAAGTTTAGTGAAAACTTAAAATACCTTGAATACATTATTTGTAGAATTTTGAACTTTTGAGACTGCTAGGGGTAAGGATTCTCCAGAAATTGAAGAAAAGGAGATCTTTGTTATATATGGAGAGAAAAATTAGTAGTATAGTTATATGAAAAGTAGAAAATCTGTCTATTATACTGGGTGATTGAAATAAGGAGATTTCTAGTCAGAGAAGTGCCACCACATTTCTTCTTGCCTTAGAGTAAAATGCAAGAGGGTAAACTGTTAATAAAGAAGAAAATAAAAATTATTGGATACTTAGAGGCCAGGATTTGATGATTTCTCAACTTCTTCAAACAGCAGATGATGTTAAAATTAAAAATAATGGTTTCTGATCAAAAATAAAAACCAAGGTACTGCAGAGAAAGTATATTCCCAAGAAGAAGCTGAAGATGTGACTATTAAACCTCCTGTTAAGCCCTCACTGATCCTTTCAACCAAAAGATAGTGCTTCCTGGAAGCTTAAAACAGTTGCATGACAAGGGAAGGTGTCACGGTCCATTTGTTTTCACAGGCCCCGACTTCCCCAGTGCTACACAACTTACAGTGTCCTACCTCAGCACTCTTCGCAAAAGTCCAATGTAGAGAAAGGCTTACTTTGAAAAGATATGTCATTTCCCTTTTCTTTGATGGAGTAAATAATAAAACGATTCAGAGTTTATCCAACATTTTAGAAGAGCTTCCTTGAAAGCATTACCATGTTAGACAGAAATGGGCAGTAGGTACAAAATGGAGAATCTTTTGCAACCCTGAAACCCTAGTAGCAGGATTCTGGCTGAGAAAATTACTCAGATTTCAATACCTGTTACTCTTCACAAAAAAGGAACAATGATGCAAAGGGTGGAACCAAGAGAACAGAGCACAGAGTCAGAATTCATGAAAACTAATCAAGGAACCCCTAACATTTTTAGGGTGGATTTCAGAATTACTGTAGTCAGTGAACTTTTTTATCTTTTCCACACTCCTAATTTTCCTTTTTTTTGAAACAGGACTATAAGCAATGATTGTCCTATGCCTATTCTGCCATTATGTATTTCTTATATAGAAGTTAATAATTGGTCTTTTTAATTTCATAGGTTTTGAGGGAAAGAAAGACTATTCAGGGTCCTACATGTGAAGAGTTACACACGAGGAGGCTCGCCCTGACCTGGACATGATTTTGAGTCACCATTTCCAAACTTTTCTTCTTTTCTGCAAACACTGAAAGAATAAGAATTGTCTTGAGTCACATATTAAATACACAAACACTAACGAAAACTGATGAGCACAGAAAAAGGTCCATGAATGCAGATATACATATGTGCACTGATGGCATGAGGCAGATGTTCATGTGCTGCATTTCTAGTAACTATGATTTAATAACTTAAAACCCATATTCAATTATTAGTTATAAATAGGTTAGGAATTGAATTAAGAAAATGGTTGCAGATGACGGGCAAAAAGGAACAGAGATGGAAGAGAAGTGGATCAGAAAAATCCAAAGTCTGGTGCAAAATGTTCTGCCCCTGGCCTAGCCCCTTTAAGACTCTGGAGACTGTCCTGAAACTTCACCCCTCTCCCAGCACAAACTCGCTGCAGAGGTCACTGAGCAAGGCTTCCTGGGTAGGGCTGCCCTCTCAGGGAAAGTGAGTGCTTCTGGGGACTTAGGGAATGTAGAATTTTTAAATCTCAGTAAAGACAGCAAGAGTTGCTCCAGACTAAGGAGAAAAAATATCTCCATTCTTCTGTCTCCTTGGTGTGGTCAGAAACGTTGGTCTGTCTGAGTACAAGCTTCTTGGGCGTAAACTGTCACTCCTGTGATTTGTGTGCTGGCCTAATTGGGGTCTTCTCTGACATCCTGCTCCTGGACTGTGTCCACTGTCCCATGTTCTATTTGTATTAAGATTATAAATAACTCAGAACAATAATAGTAAAAGATAAATCAGTCTAATTGAGTTTAAAACATAGTTTATTTGGGGAATGCAAGCTCAGCAAGAATGTAAAGATTTTGATGTAAGGATTTGCCTGTCCCTACTAGACATATGAAATAAATATACAGATAGCCCAGGGTCTTGGTCTTTGCTGAATCCTCATAATCAGGAGCAAAGATCCCTCTGCTGTGCTGTTCTTAAAACTTTAAAACTGTGTCTGCCTTTTAATTTTCCTTCCTCCTTCCATTTTCCCCAGCACTGAGAAAGAACTACTGTGAAGTCTGGGGCTGGTTCCCCAACACATGAATACTTTCTGTTATATCCAACACCACAGATAAGAAAACAGGCCTCAAATAATCTGCATGCAGCCTGAAGGTCACAGGCTGCCCAGCCTGATAGGTGATGAGACTCTAGAATGAAGGTGGGTAATGTAATCAGTGGGGCATTGGGTGCCCTTTCTAGGGGTAGGAATATTTGCAGATGGGAGAAATATATATAATATATTCTCAGAGGGCAGAGTTAATTTAAAAAAATTCCGTTAAGTTTTTTGATACTTTTCCTCTCAAGAGGTAGATCTTAATTTCTGTTTCTTTACATGTGAGAAGGACTTGGGTAATTGCTTCTAAGTAAATGAATACATCATAATAGAGCATCAGGAGAAAAATAATAAAAATAACACCACATTGATAATTATATTAAACCATACCAATAATTGCATTAAGAATAACTAGCTCCAATTAGTCATCAGAAAAATGAAAATTGAAATCATCTATTCCTGTAGAGTAGTTAAAATTCAGAATATTGGAAATACTAAAATTCAAAGAGTTGTTGCACATCACACTCAAAGAGAAGTCATGTTTTTATTATTAATTTTTTTGAATAGATACACATGTTTTATTATACAGTGGAATATTATTCAGGCATAAAAAGGAATGGAGTAAGGTAACATTAACCCACAAAAGCCAAGAGGAAAAAAGTGAGAAGTAATAAGGGGAACAAGACAGAAAGAAAGGGAGAGTAGAAGGAAAAGAAGAAGGAAGGAAGAAAAAAAGAAGGATCACAGGAAGGAAACATCCCAGAATTCCCCTAAGCTGTGATATGAATCATGTTAATGAACCAACTTTCACATCACGTGAATGAACCAGCTTTGATATTGAGACTTTCATTGCTATTCTTGTGAAAATAGGACAGCAAAGTAGAAGTGTGGGCTCATGTCAGGGTAGCAGGTTATTGCCCATTTTCTGTTATTATTTTTTTTTATTAAATCATAGCTTTGTACATTCACATAATTGTGCATTACAATGTGCTGGTTTTATACACGATTTGAAATATTTTCATTGAATTGGTTAACATAGACTTCATGGCATTTTTTTTACTGTGTTCAGACATTTACTAATTTCTTAAAATTTCAGATTCATATGGAGGGTCCAGATGATTAGGTTACATAGTTTGCTTCTGTAAGGTTGAACTCCAAGTTGTAGGTGTGTCCTTCACCCAGGAGATGTGCAGTTTGTACCAGCCATGTGTCCATGTGCCAATGGGATTTACACACTCCCTGACCCCTCTCATAATATCATCTGGTTCAACATACATGTAACTGATGTATCAGTAAGAAAAGAAAGTAAAATGTGGGCAGAAAATATTTAAAGAAATAATGGTCAAAAATTGGATTTTTGATGAAAAATGCTGACTTAAATTTCCAAAAATATCAGTACAAACCAAGCAGAACAAATATAAATAAAATAATATTTATGCCTATTAGATACAAACATTTGAGGATGAAAGAAAAAGATAAAATCTCGAGATCAGTCACAGTGATGGTGGGGGCACTTATTAGAGAAGATCAAAAATAAGATTTGCTATCATCTTCCTATTGGAAAAACAGAAGCCAGAAAAATAATGAAATCAGGCCTTAAAATGCTGGTAGGAAAGGGGTGAGGAAGGGAAAAAGTTTCATCCCGAACTTTTATTTATAGTTCAATTAAACTTCAATGATAAGGACATTTTAAAAACATTTTTATAAAAACAAAATCTTAGATAATATTTTACCAATGTGCCTGGAATAAAAGAAAATGCAAAAGAATGTCCTTCAGAATGAAGGGAATAAAATGCAATGAAAACTAAAATCTGAGAAAATAACATAGCATCAATTAAAAAAATAAATCGGTAAAGGTAAAAATTGCTTTATTTCTTCTCTGTTCTTTCATTAAAAGATAACAGATAATCTAAAACAAAACTAATATAACTGTATTTGAGATGGGTAAATTACAATAAATGCACAAGGAATGAGGGTGATTAAGTGAAATCATACTTTAAAGGTTATGTCAATTACCACACAGTGCCAAAGGAAAAAATGGAAAAAAAAAATTGAAGTTTAAGGTCAAAACTGAGGAAGTGGAAGAGAAAGCAGGAAGTGTGGAAGTCAAGTTTGAAGTGTGAGCCACACACACACCATTAACATATTTTATATATATATATATATATATGCATATGTTTCATACATGTTTCTAAATCTCTTTAAGTTAAGAATCCCTATCTGTCCTTCTCTTCCAATAATGTAATTATTTACGAAACAAGGTGATTTGTTCCATGTTCCATGGTATAAATTTTACTCAATATCAAGCATGGTATGATGTCGTTTATTTGTCCCTCTGTCCTCTGCATTAGAAATTAAATCTCAGGCTTGATTAGATTCAGGGTCAATATTTTGGAAATACTACATTATGGGTGGTGTTTTGTTTTTCCATCTGCAAACCTATACTATCTACCTTTCCTCCTTTCTAAGCTAAAAGCTGTTATCAGCCTTTGATGCTCTGTCTAGATCTTTTAGCAGTTGCATAATCATGCTCTTCTAATTTTATTCTTTTTAATGTTTCTATAATAGAAACACAACTCTGGCACTACTTAATATAATGTATATGCTCAACATATGTTTCAGGCAAAATATATTAATGCATACTGTCTTATTCATTTTTCTCTGATGTTATTTCTATGTCCGCAGAGAATTAATTTGTAACAGATGAGCTTTACAATCTATTCTCTAAAACTGAAACTATAAGCACAGGGCAAGTGCATTATGATTTTAATATTGAAAACTCTAATATGAGCTGCAATATCTGACTTTCTATTCTTCTTGAATTTATATTCAGGGTATTTGTTTTATTTTGTTTTTAACCACAGCTTGAAACAGACTGTTCCTTTTATTCTAAACTTGCATACTTTTTTAAAATGCAAAGAAATACAAGGGGTTGTGACTATGCACTTCTTTATTTTATCAAAACTCTTTCAAATACTTATTTACAGACATATTTCACAGACTTTACTTTTACTGGTAGAGCAGCACAATAAAAGTCTGCCTGATCAAGGAAGCATTGAAAGACTTTCTGTATCTGCGATTGAAATATTTTTGAACATCATCTTTCATCTGAAGAAATAATTCAATTTTTAACCTAAATTCCTTTTATGTCTTTCTTCTAGAAATACTCTTTCATTAAAATTTCCTCATATTTTGTGGATTTGACTGTCATCTCTGAGTAATTTGTATGTATGTTTATTAATAATTATCTTTGGATGACTAGAGTTTTGGTTTTATTTTTATTTAAACACACATAGTATGTGGAAGTTTGTACTTTTAAAAAGCATTTTAAATGTGTTGTTATTAAATAAACCTTGATATTGATTTGAATAATTTATATTTAAAACATAATAAAATTCCAGAACCTCTTACTTTTGTAATATTTTAATTTATAATTTTCATTGTAGGTTCAATGATACCTGTGATCTTACTCATAGAGATGCTTAGAGGCAAATAAAAGTGAATAAAGAAGGGATTTTGCAGGAAAGAAAAACCTCAATAAATAGTTCTTAATAATACTTTAATCCTTAGTGTTTCACAAGAATAACAGCAAAATGCAGAGCACAAAAAAAGGAAAACTACAGTCACACCTATGGTAAGATAGGGCAGAGAATACTTAGGTGGCCTTCAACTAAGCAGCCTTTCAAATGGGGCTAAAACAAATACCTACATCATTTCTGAATGCAATGGTGAATGCAATAATTTAATAATGAACCATCTCCTTTAACCTCAAAAGCATTTCTTTAATTCTAAGTATATTATTTTTAAAGGTACGCATTCCAAGTTTTGAATATGAGAAGGACATTCTATATCTGCAGTTAAATAATTTTATGTGTTTTCCAGGATTTCCAGAGAATGTTTGTTGCTCCTAAAGAAGAACATTTCCATACAATTTTGCCCCGATAAGATAGACAATTAATCTCCTCTCCAACTTCTGATTCATTTCTTGATTAGAAGAAAAAAATGAATGAAACATTATTTGATGAACACTTTTGCTTTAATAAATCTACTTTGATGTCACATTTCTATAGCACCTAAAGCATTGCCCTACTTAAAATTTCATTCATAACACTTAACATATATGATCAATATTTTCAATGTGTAAAATATGAATTTCTGACAGAAGACCGGTCTTTTCTATATAAATCTTAAGTAGCCCTTATTAGATGGCAATTTACTTCTGAATAATTTAGCATAGATTTTGAGAATATAAATTTTTATTTTATGATTTTTAATTAATTCAACTTATGTAATTATATGTGTATCTTAAGAGTCAATGAACATAAATATTTCCCTTCAATTGCACATGATAAATATTGATTTGATATTTTTTTCTCTTCAACACAAATAGTAATCAGGAAAGTGGAGTTCGAGAAAAATGTAGAAGCAGTATCTGTGAGAAAGTCTTCAAATTATGGTATCGTATTATACATGGCTTTGAAAAATTAAGATAACGTCCTTAAAATAACACACTTTCAAAGAGGAACTAATTACAGACATCATCAGCTCATTAAAAGCTAGAGTAATCTCTCCTATGAAGTGGCCTCATTTGTCAGTGAGCTTGAAATGAGAAACCACTTTTTGTAGCTATAACTCTGAATGTATGTTAGTCTCAATTCACCTGTGCATATGAAGATGGCTGGTATGAGGAAAGCTAATCCATGGTCTGACAGTTTCCTTTTCAAATGATCCGAGTGAAGAAGAGTCCAGATGCCCCACTGAGTCACTGGTTAAAGAAATCAAAAAACCTGAAGCTGGAGATATCCTGCCAAAGGAGAGCTGAGCGCTGATAAGGGAATAGCGAGCTAGAAGATGGGGGTCTGGAAAAACAGATAAACTCCAAGCTAAAAACAAGTGTTTTTCAGACTTAGAAAACATTTCCTTCACCTAAAGCATTATAAGTTATTATATTCCGTTTGTCCTCAATAGACAGAATGATGTTATGCTGTTTTACTTCCAAGATGTCTGTATTACAAATGCACTTTAGTTGTTTGCAAAATGTAAATTTCTACTAAAGTAGTAAACTTGTCATTTTAAATTATAGTGCTCCAGACTTGGATGCCTTACTGTATCTTTTCCACTTGAAGAATCAGCATGCAAAAGGTCTACTAGTTTTGTTCCCCTCTTGCCATGCACTTATTATGCACTTAGAATGCACTTATTATGAAATACAAGCAATTATGAATGAATGCTCACCATATTTCCTTCTATCTCAACAGTGTGCATAAAAAGATGATACTATACCATTGTGCAAAAATAGTAAGAATACGGAGACCCTTGATTAGTTAATAGCACAACTTACCTATTTCATATATATTTGTACAGATAATAACTAAATTATTAGTGTTATGTCTGCTGAAAGTTTATGCTGAACTTTTAGACTAAAAGAGAATTTGGCCTTCAAAACTGAGTGCAAAAAGACATATGAGATGGAATATCAGATTGAATTTTTAATTATTTTTGAAAAAAGAAACCAGAAAGTTGCTTTGGGATTATTGAATCTAATCCCTTAATAAGCATGAGACTATTGGTTAGTATAGTAATCATGGGGTAACCTCCCTGAAAATATTAAAACAACGTTGAGTTCCTGAAAATAACTCCTTCTGAAATACAGATGCTGAGATTAGTGTCCTTTAGAAGGGTTAAAGGACAGGTAACTTCATAAACCAAGAAAAGACATCTAAAAAAAAACCAGAAGACTGACCGGAGGAGAATAGGAAAATGATTGATTTGAAGTGAATATTGCTTTTCCTAATAATAAGTGTTAAATAGAATAGGGCATTGCCCCATTAAAAAAGGACAAAAGTAATCATTAATTTTATGCTGCCTCTCTCAAAGATACCTTTGGACAACTGTCTAATCTACTGATAAGTAAACTAAACCCAGCGCCTCCGTCCAAAGTATGTGCATGTGATTTGGCTTACCCAAACTAGCCAGTAGACACCTGTTGGAGAAATTTGAAAATGCTTCCTCTTACATTTGCTGCAAATGGAATCGTGTTTACTTTTCACATCTCCTGCAAGATATGCTTAAATTTTATAAAGGAAAGGAGGCAGAAATAAAGAGAAAGAGAGGGAGGAAGGGAGGAAATTGGAAAGTAGGAAGAAAAGAAAGAGAAGCGAGGGAGGGAGGGAGAAAGGGAGATCTGGGTAAAGTGTAGATACACCTGTGGATTGGGATACAGAGGTGCTGAACTAGAGTTTCCTAAGAGATGCGCTGAGCCACAGAAACAGAAAAATTGGACTTACAAATAAACACTTCTCGAATCTGATAAAAGCAATAAGTAGGGTCACAGCCCATGTGTGAAGAACCATGTAATAACTAAGAAGGAATTTTTCTAATATTTATTCAACTTCTTACTCTATTAAATAAAGTTAGCAGTAAGCCTTATTGTTTTTAATAAAATAGGAAATATATTGTTTGGTAACACTATGGTTGGTAGTAATTGATTTTTTTTTTTAAAGAATGAGTTTTATTATTAAGGAAAGAAATGTAGTTGTCTTTTGGTATTATTATTATTGTAAAAGGGAAATTTGTCCTATACATCTTTTAAATTAAACTGTAAAAAAAATAACAACTAACAAACAGGTACCGCACTCTTAAAATTAGATCCATTCTGAAGGAATTTATTGAAAAAGATCATAACATATGTATTATATCACTCTGAAAACATTCAAGTATTCCTTTGTTCTGGAGTTAAGTTTTTTAATAGGGTTAAATCAATTAAAGTCAAACTAATAGTGAAGGATTTGAAAATCAGTAGTTGAATTGCTACCTTGGATATGACATTTTAAAATGCCTTGGGTGCTTTAGAAAACCATTATTAGTATTGAATACATGTGTCTAAGTATGTTATCTGTTCCTGAACCTCTATATACACAATTACCACAAATAACTCATTAGTAACAGATTTTAGAAATAAAACTCCGGTGTCTTCATATGAGCATGCTGCTATTAGCTCATTTTTCACTTGCCGAGAGACACAAAATGTTTAATTAAAAACTAACCTTATTTAGGCATAGCTGCATTTCTATCAGACAGAAAACTGGTGGAAAGATTTGGCAGCTATATAAATAAGACATACTCTAGTGGAATTATATATATTTTTTATTTTGTTCACAAATTCCTTAAAGTAATATGTATACCTCATCTTTTATTCGTGCCTAAGAGAAAAAACTTTTTCTCTAAGAGAATCCACTGTCCCATTTATTGGTATTTTTACTACCTTAATAAAACCCAAGGGATTTGTTTCAAAGACCATCGCATTATGGATTTTTCTTTGAGAAACGTAACTGTGAGCTGTAGTTAAATAGAGCATTATGCTTCTTCATTTCAAATAAATTTAGTTTAACTGTTTAGAATTTTAATTACCTTATAAGCCCTGGGATGTTCTCAGTAATGCTGGGTATAGTTTTGGGTTGGGTCTCCACTACAGTTTCACTTACTATTAATTTTAGAATGATTAACTAACATTAAATTTAAATTTTTAAATCAAAAAATAAAATCCTTGTTGAATCCAGCCATTTTCTATTCATCGTCCTCTACCTGAATATGATAAGCTGATCCAGAAGTTCAAAGAACTAAGACATTAAGTATTGTTCCTGTTTTCATTCACATGTCACATGTGAGGGAAAAATACAAGTTCCCTGCCACTGGTTTCTAATGTTTAACAAAACTTGGGCAAGTGTTCTCTGAATTGAGAGATATAAATCAAAACAAAGAAAAAGAAAAACATGAGGAATTAAAAAGCACAAAGGGTATTCTTGAGTAGCTCCTTTTGCATAGATGTTCGTATGCTTTAGACCAGTTTGAACTGTTTTAAGTTGCCTCAGTAGCCTAGTTTCTCGTAACACTAATGTTCCCACCTAGTGGGAAGTACTGTGCACGTTTAGCCTGTGTTGGATGTAAAATGTAGTGATGCAGTTGAGCTCTGCCTCTTTTCCCAGAAAGAAATTCACAGCTCCACAAACAGGCTGGCGGTGAGGTCCCCCCAGCCCTGGAGTGAGTGCGGGAGGAGGCCTGTCCTGACCGGGAATGGAGCCCTGGGCAAGCCCTTCTACCAAGCTCCGTGACTTCCCTCGCTGGGCGGCTCTCTCACAATCAATTCAGATTAGAGGGTGATTTTTCTACATTGTTCTGAGATTTTTCCAAAACAAGATGACAAAGACATAATCAAGGATGATGTATTGAAAGCACTATTAATTAGAAAATATACTAATACTAGTAACCTTTTCTGCATAGCCTTTATATGGTTGGCACTATGCCAGTCTTCCCATATACTTCCTTTTAAAATAGTCACAAAGGCCTATGTTTTGCACCTTTGTACATTTGTGAAGACAATAGGCTTAATTTTTAGTTAATGTGCTTAAACTTCATTCAGCTAGGAAGTGAGTTCTAACCTGGGTCTATTAACATCTAGAATTCAAATAGTTAACCTGTTAGCTATGTGGCTAAGTGACATCTATTTTGGTAATTTGACAGACTAATAATGGCAGGTAATATTTATTAAATATTTGCCAAATGCTCTTCTAAATTATTCACAATTCTTATATGGATTCTATTATCCTACCACCTATTATCAAGTGATAATACAACACTGACATCACCCCCCTCCAACATGTTCTGCAATGCTTATCACATTCCAATTTGCAACGGCCCTTTTCAAATATCTATTAGTGGCTGATTATATAAATAAATTGTGGCCTATGTAAAGGATATAATGTTCTCTAGCAATATCAATTTGAATGTCAAAAATAAAATGTTGAACAAATAAAACCATTCTCTAAAATATATATACTAATTCTACTTTTTTTGAAATATAAAAATAGGCAAAACTTATCTATGATGTTAAAGTCAAGGTAACGATTACTTTTTGAGATGGGGAAGAAGGGCTCAGAGGGAGCACAAAAGGAGGATTCTGAAATGCTAAAAATATTCTTTTTAAAAGGAAAAAGCAGAATGGCAATGAGTTATGAGTGTTTTCAGTACATAAGCATTCATTAAGCTATATACTTATTAAGTGTGTGTGTATGTATACAAGTCTGAAGTTATAATATTAGTTTCAAATTAACTAAGCTTCCTCTTTTTCTATTTTTTTGTGTAAATTTTGTTAGATGTATATATTGTGTAGTGGTGAAGCCCAGGCTTTAGTGAAGCCATCACTTGAGTACCAACTACCAATTAAGTAGTTTCTCCTCCCATTATTCCAAGTCTCTGATGTCTTGGAACATTGAGATATTATCTATTATTCTACTCAATGTCTGTGTGTATACAGTATATAGCTCTCACATATAAATGAAACTTTCTGTTTCTGAGTGATTACACTAAAAAAAAGTGGCCTCATATCCCATGTGCTCAAGTTTGATATGAGGACAATTAATGACAATTATTGACACGGTGGGGGTGAAGGAAGGGGAGAGCAGAGAGAGGAAGAATGAGGGAGGGGTGGGGAAAGGAAGAGCAGAGAGAGGGAAGGAGTAAGGGG
>CAUYON010101279.1:0-10439 GCA_963573935.1 Arctocebus calabarensis | reverse complement strand
CAATCCTTTTTAAGTAGACTGTGACTTGGACACTACATTTCCATTCACAAGCCTCACTTTTCATATAGCTTTACAACACGCGTGGGTAAGCTTCTTTCTAATTTTGCTCCTCTAAACAGTAACTTTTCTTTGGAAAACAAGCCCTGCATAGAGTTTCATCAAGTTGTTTCACTTTATATTTCTAGAGTACCAGTACATGCAAAAACTACAAGGGGATGAAAAGTTTAAAAAGATAAACTTAAGTCATTTTAACTTGTCACTTTTTAACCAGGCACACTGCTAAACTATTACATGTAGTTTTCTTAATAAGAAGATAAAATAGAATGAATATGAGATAAGTCATTATGGATATCTTCCAAAAAAGGACTATTTCTTTTAATTAAATAGATCATAGTTAGAAGACATGAAATTAAAATAATTTCTCATTTGACTACTTGTAACAATAACAGTCACAACTAAATGTATTGAATGCTATCTACCTGCAATAATGGTATTTAAAAATTTATGGAAATTACATCATGTACTTTCTGTAACAGTCTTGGGAATTAGGTATGTTGCATATACATTGATGGTATCTCAGTTCTGTAGAGTAAATTATACTGTAAATGAAATATTTAAGCTAAAGATTCCTTTGTTATGTAAGTAAAAGTATTTTGCTCCAAAGACAAAAATATATTTTATTGTTTTCCTTCTAGTTATGAAAACAAAGCATATCATAAGTCCAGTTAAAGCCTTCATCTCCAAGTCAATGCCATATTGAAGGTTTAGTACAAGTCTGTATGTACTG
Source organism: Arctocebus calabarensis (assembly GCA_963573935.1). Classification (NCBI taxonomy): domain Eukaryota; kingdom Metazoa; phylum Chordata; class Mammalia; order Primates; family Lorisidae; genus Arctocebus; species Arctocebus calabarensis. Next base: position 9,652 of record CAUYON010101279.1, on the reverse strand, counting down.
GAAGGGTTGGGGGAAAGAACGCTTTCCTGTAGTCATAGTTTGGGAGGATGGAATGCTTTTCTATGATTTAGATAAAGAATCTTTCCCAATACTATCCAAATTTCTTGAAGCATTTCTAAAATGGTCACTCTTTAATATTTATCTAAAAGGAACTTTTCCTATTGGTAGAGGTATATATTGTCCATTGGTTATTCACATGTATATTTGGATTGTCTTTCATAATTTCTATAGCTAATAATTTTCATCCTTTAATATTCTTTAATGCAATATTAATTAATTAATTTGTTTGCTGTGTATCCATCAAACACTTTTTTGAAACATGGTATTTAATTTATGGTAAAAATTTTAGACTGTAAATATAATAATTTAAATAGTATAAAATGGATGGTAAAAATAAGTGTGCTAAAAAAATAGTTTTATATTGCCATGAAAAAAATGTAACCAAAAGAGTCTCAAAGAAAATATGATAATTAATCAACAAGAAGAAAATCTTTTAAAATTTTATTGAAATATACTTATAGATGCCTCTTTATCTATTTTTGTGAGAGTTGAAAAACTTTATGAAGTCTTCAACAATTATTTGCCTAAATGTAAGAATATGGATGCAAAAATTATAATTTTTTAATTATAAGTCTTTATTATCCTCCATATGTCATGAACTTGAGTTATTGTGTACTTTTATTTGAATAGTTAATGCATCATATTCATGACTGGAAAATTAGTTACCATTAAAAACCTTGCAAAATGCCAGCGAAAGCTAATATGCTGATTTCTAATGATAAATTCTTATTTAGTCTCTTATGGTTGTATTACTTTTTATAGATAGTCCTCTTTTCTGATCTCATAACAATGATATTAATATTTTAATATAGAAGCCTTGACTTCGACAACTAAGTGTAAGATGTTCATTGAAAGAAGAGAAATATGTCAAAAAATACTCAGAAAAAAATAATTTCCTTAAATGAAATCATTCTCTAATGTAGATTTTCTTTTCTAATGAGTATTTTAAATTCTAGAGAGGGAAAAGAATGAATATATTCTATTATAATGAGGGTAATTCTTACCTATTTGAATTATGTTATTTCATGTCAATTATGTATCACATATAATAGCAGATTGATCCAAAAATATAACTTCAGCATGAACAACTTTGAATGAAAGGGTTTGCAGCTAAAATGTAGAATACTTATTATTGTTGTGCATCTATATTCAAAGGTGTGCTTATGTGTGCTATGCATCCTCAGAATTCATATGTTCTTCTAAAGAGACAGATTTGTAAGTGGACATACACACTTCTGAGAAGGATTTTTTTTCTACTCATGCACTGACTATGCAGTAAATTGTCATAATATTTTTCAAAGTACCTTAAAAATAAATCGTAAGCAGAAAGCGTCATCAAGTAGGAAATTATGAACACTTATGCATTAGGGTACATCATTTAGATTTCATTTTAGAAACTTATAAACAACTTTCATATTGTATTAGTACATAAAGAATAATGAAGGCTTCACTCTTCCAGACAGGTATTTTTAAAACTATATGTTTTATAAAAATTGTCCAAACATTCTATTATTAACCTCAATGTATTTGATTCCTAAAAAAATAAAAAGTTTTTTCTGGTTTGTGTTTATTAAGGCTACCAATAGTATGTTTTAGATTTTGAAATTGGTATCAAAATATTTCAAACCATATTCTAGTTACTGGTTTATGTCCCTTGAAATATAGTCATCTTTCTTGAGTGTTGGATCTTCTGTCAAATGTAGACGCTGATGTTCTCTCATGTATAAGCCAGTTTGGGTAACTATAGAAACTTATAATAAAATCATTCATTCATTCATCCATCCCCCCATCCAATTATGTAATAAGCACTAACACCGAATCCTATAGACGCTAGTCAGTATAATACACCGGTATAAAAAAATGTGTCCAGTGCCAAGTTAAACTTCTTACGCATACAACTATCTAAAAAACAACACAGAAATTACAAATAAGTGGAATGAATCTTCTGAGAATACAAAATAAATAGCTAAATATTTCAACTTTCACAATAATTAAAGGGACTCTTCCTCAGTGCTTCCTGTATTTAAATATACTTATATTTTTATTTGATTATTCATCTAAATTGTTATTTGCATATCCAGGGCACAGCACATTATACCCAAGCATCTTCAAAAGTATGTGGCATCTAAATTTTAAATGATATATTTCATCGTGATGCTAGATTCAGAGTGAAGGTGCAAAAAATAACATCTGTTATCTTGACAGTGAGGAAGAATGAAGACTAAAAAGGAACACAGGCATAAGACTGAAAAAACTAGCATTTCTGAGGGCAATTTAGAGCATCAACAAATGTTGCAATTAAACATAGTAGTTCCAAACACTGTAAACACGTATTCAGGACTTGAGAGACTGTGTGGCTTCTGACTAAAGTTGTATAACATTTAATTAATGGCAGAAAAGAAGAGATGAATATTTTCCTAAATATTAACAAAAATTATTTTGTCTTTACATTTTAGATAAACGTTTATTATAATATTTAATGTATACTTTTTCAGCTGATAAATATAGGAAACATATTTTAGCCCATTTAAAATTTAGGTAACGACTTGGCACCTGTGGCTCAAGCGGCTAAGGTGTCAGCCACATACACCTGAGCTGGTGGGTTCGAATCCAGCCTGGGCCCACCAAACAATAATGATGGCTGCAACCAAAAAATAGCCAGGTGTTGTGGTGGGCGCCTGTAGTCCCAGCTACTTGTGAGGCAGAGGCAGGAGACTTGCTTGAGCCCAGGAATTGGAGGTTGCTGTGAGCTGTGATGCCACTGCTGTCTATCCAGAGTGAGAGCTTGAGGCTCTGTCTCAAAAAATAAATAAATAAATAAAATAAAATAAAATTTAGGTAACAAAGTAAATCATTCCCATTAACTAGTGGTATCTAGTATATATGAACATATATATGAATACATGTATGTATGCACACATTATGCATATATATGAATATACATGTGTGTACAACATGTATACATATATATAACCCATTTTAAAACTGAATTTTAACTTTGGACAAGTGGATATTAACAACTGATTTCAGATACATTAGCTCATTCTGCAAAAGACAATCAACAGAGATCTTTCACCACTTAACTTTGGATAAGTGGATATTAGCAACTGATTTCAGATTCATTACCTCATTCTGTAAGAAATAATCAACAGAGATCTTTCCCCACTTCTGAAATTGGTTTCCTTTTTTATATGCTGTCTGAATATATAGGAATTTGATCAGTATACATTCAATAATTTATGCAGAAGCTTCTATGTGTAAAGCTCAGTTAACAGGTACCATAATGCCAATGTATTTATAAAAATACGTTAACACCTCTTTTAAATTAATGCCCTGGACATTTGCTCAGCTGGTCACATCACTAAGCTAGTTCAACACAGAATGACTCAAGAGAGGCAATGCTTCAGACGGACAAAAAGTATGAGGTTTACGTAGGCATAAATCCAAGTTTAATACATTTATCCAACATTGGGAAATGATAAGTATTATAAGTGGAAATATTATAACTTATAACTAGAGGTCTCTTAAAAGCTTTAATTGAACAATTGACATTTTAATATTATCCACCTTAGAGATAAATGTAAGGAGTATATCAGATGTGGAAATAGAATATATTATTCTTTAAAAAATTTAAGCTATGTCAGTATATTCTATGAATAAAATTGTGTATTATTATAATATTTTAATATGTACTACAATATGTATTATAATATTGAAATCGCTTAGAAAATCTAATGAATAATTCAAGACATTTCTTTGGGTAAGTAAGGATCTTAAAATGAGTAATTACTTGCTCCAGTCCCTAAAATTGTTGGAAGTAAAAACTATATATATATTAAGACAAAGGTAAAATATAGAACTAATTTTTTATTTCCAAGTATGGAACTTAAAGTTGGAAAAATATGCATCATATTACGCTTAGATAAATAGGGAAGACTTTGTGAAGGAAATCTTAAGTTTATTTCAGAAACAGAATCTTTGCAATATAAGAATCAACAGATAATCTTGGTAACAATCAGGACTTTCTATGAGTGACTCTAGTTACAGACCAAGAAATTGAACTTTTATTCCAGAAGATTCTGATGCAAAGAAACTTCAATCAATGCTTTGGAAAATATAACTCTAAAACATAAATAAAATGTACATGGAAAAATGTAAGGACACATAAGAAACAGGCATAAAAAAGCTAAAGATTTCACTGTGATAGTAATTCAAGGGATAAGAAGAATTTAGTAGGTACTTGACAGTTTAGTTTGATACAGATTTGGAGCATCATAAGTGCAATCTAAGGAAATTTAACTTATTCTATCGCTCATGGAGAGATATTTTATTTCCATAGGGAATTGTAATTTAAGATGTAATTTAAAATTATCAGTATCTCTATGGTTGGGTATGGAAGAAAAAATGTGAAATCAGGAATATGTAGGAAATCAGAACAATACTAAGTAAGTGGATGGAATTCTGTTCATTGGTTTAAGAGTAATGTGAAATAAATATTTCACTGTGGTAGAAGAAGTGAAAAAAATTGGTAAGAGTTTAGGTATAGTAGGCAATAATTGCAAGGAGGATACTCTTTGTAAACTTTAGAGTTCGTAAAGTTTAATGTGTTACTGATAGGGAAAAAAACTGTGCCTAGTTACATGAAAAGATCATCATTCTAGCCATATTTTATTTCCAAATGGAGTAATCAAGCAAAAATGGTAACGGATTATTATACTTCGGAAAGTGATTCGGATTAAAGATAGGGTTAAAAGTCATTTCCACAAAAATAAGAACCAGAACATCCATACCAAGTACTGACTTTAAATACATTAATTGACTTTTATTTTATGTCTATTATTTCTGTTTTATATTAATCCTAAATTTTCCCTGTGAAAATTAGTGTTTCTGTTAAAAAGAAAGAAAAAAAGGGAGAAATGAAACAAAGAAGGAAAGATGAAGAGGAGAGAGGAAGGGTGTGTGGAAGAGAAGACAAATCTTTACCTTCCTTCACCCATATTATGCATTGTGCTTCCTAAGAAAGAACTTTGTCTCCACACTAGCGTAACTGTAGCCAGTAGACAGCCATGTAGACGACTGGAGTCGACTGACCACATTCGTGTACGTCCAGATGTCAGATACATCTGTTCTTATGAAAGCCAGATTCCATTCACCCGATGTCCTTTGGAAGCCATCCTCCCCTGACAATCAGCCCGCAGACATCAGTCTACCTGATAACTCTGTTCCAGTGTGCGTTAATGACCCATGTTAGAAAAATTAAGGCCAGTTATTTTTGAGTCACAATGATAAGTTCACAGATATGTTCATAGCTAAAGTCTGATTAAACCGTATTCATTTCCCATAACTTCTGTGATAAATCACAACAAATTTGGTTGCTTAAAACAAGAAAAATTTGGTTCGGCATCTGTAACTCAGTGGGCTAAGGTGACAGCCACGTACACCTAAGCTGGCAGGTTTGAATTCAGCCTGGCCCTGCCAAACAACAATGATGGCTGCAACCAAAAAGAAAAAAAAAATGGCCGGGCGTTGTGGCGGGTGCCTGTAGTCCCAGCTACTTGGGAGGCAGAGGTAAGAGACTCGCTTGAGCCCAGGAATTAGAGGTTGCTGTGAGCTGTGATACCACAGCACTTTATCCAGGGTGACAGCTTGAGGCTCTGTCTCAAAAAAAAAAAAACAAGAAAAATTTATTCTCTCTTAGTTCTAAAGCTCAGAAGTCTAAAATTCATTGAAACCCAGGTTTGTGATGGGCCATTGTCTTTCTCAAGACTTTAAGAGATTCTCAAAAAATCTATTATTTGCTTTGTCCAGCTTTTTGTAGGTGCCACATTCAGCAGCTTGTGACTCTCATCTCTGTCTCTGTGACTTTATTGCCTTTCTTCTTACTGTTGCCATAGCCTCCCTGTTATATATTTACAAGTGCATTTATAGCCCATACATGAGTCCAGGACAATTTCCCCATATCAATAGTCTTAATGTAATCACATCTGCCAAGTCTTTTTCATATAAACTTAATAGTCATAAATTCCTCCAGGACCATTATTCAGACTGTTACAGACACTATGAACTTACTTTAAAATATTTGCGTAGTTGGATCATGTTGGTGTGTATGTTTGGGATGATTGAAAGACAGAAGAAATCCTCTGCTGTATGAATTCAATTTTCCACTGCAAGAAGTTTGAGAGGGAATACAATCCATCTATTAAATAAGGGAGAGGAGAAAACTAACCTGAGACTGAACTCAGTAGTACGATTTTTGGTCCCTGTACCCAGCCATGTCTGAAGTAAAGAAAGGTTTTCAGGGTGAGAATCCCTAAATTTCTTGCTTTGGTTTATGATTATTTCTTTTTCCATTGTTTAAGCCAGTTTGTAAATTAGATATAACTATTTCACTAGTACTTTCTTGCTGTCAAAAAAACTTTCCCACTGTTTTATTTTCTGGGGATTAATAGAAGTATTTAACTTATATTTAATGTAACAGAATATTATAAAGAAATTTATGCATTCAAAATATGAAATACCTTTCCCTCTCAAATTGTGTCACTTTTGTATTCCACCAACATACTGAGAAATGAAACAAATATAGCTCAACATTTGTTTAGTTTTCTCTAACCTCTCAGAAACAAAATAAACCAACACTTGCTCATTGCTAAATATAGAGTGCAAGAATCAATACTACCCAGTTCCTGCCAATGCAGGCTCCTTAATTTAGTGACAAGGTCATGCTCTCAAGAAAGAAACAGTCATGCCAGAGGGTTCACCTTTCTCTACGTTTATGTACTTTGCTCTATTTACTTATATCCTTAACTTTTGAAAGATTTTTGACTCTCTGAAGAGTAAATCTCTGTATGACTTCTATGACCTATTAATCAATTATTGTAGCTGGATTCTCCTGGTGCTTATGATAGCCAGAATTACATTCCCAAAGATGTTCATCTCCTAATCCCCAGAATGTGTAAATGTTACCTTATATGACAAAAGGGACTTTGTAGACGTGATTACATATTTTGAAATGGAAGTTTGTTCTGGATTACCCAAGTGGATTCAATATCACCACAAAAGAAAGATTGGATGTGCTACTCTATTGGCTATGAAGGTGGCCATGACCCAAGGAGTGCAGAGAGCCTTCAGAGGTGGAAAACGCAAAGCTTCTCAGCTCCTGGATGTGAGCTGAGCAAAACTCAATTGGACTTCTCACCTCCAAAGCCGTAAGATAACAAATGCATACTGTTTTCCTTCATTAATTTTTTACTGACTTCTTATAACACCAAAAGGAAACTAATCCAGTACCTCACCCTTTCTCACTCTGTAGAGCAGCAGCCCCATCCCCTTGCAGACTCTGGTGCAGATACTTGGATTAAGGCCTCTCATAGTCAACCCTCCTGGAGAATATATCCTTTGCTGATTGATGTGACCTAGCCCTGTGCTCTTGAGATTTATGCTGCAGCCACCACACTGGTAGCATAATTGGCAATCACTGACTAGGTTGGTAATATGTATGGTCCATTGCCCTGTCTGCAATGTGAGAAACCAGCAGTGCAAATTACATTCCAGATCCCCCCTAGATCCGCTAGATTTCACCTGAAAACACACTCTTGCACAGCTCCTTTGCCTTCCTTTTCTTGCTTCTCTCACTCCTTTACCTTTTTCCTTGGGTGTACTCATTGTGTTCAATAATCACTAGTAAGTATCTAATTATCCATCTCATGCCCTGTTTCCAGAAAGCCATGGAAAACAAGTACAAATTATCCTTTTTTTTCTTAGACAACGTCTTGCCCCATATCTGGGCTAGAGAGAGTAGCCTCATCATGCCTCACTACAACCTCAAATGCCTGTGCTCGAATGATCCTGCTGCCTCAGCTCCCCAAGTCACTGGGACTATAAACACTCATCACCGCACTTGGCTAAATTTTAATTTTTTTATTTTTTTGGAGAGATGTGATCTTGCTCTTGCTTAGGCTATTCTTAAACACTTGAACTTAAGTAATCTTCCTGCCTCTGCTTCCAAAAGTGCAGGGATCAAGTGTGAGCTACTGTGCCTCACCCATATTACTCTTTTTTTTTCTTTCAAATCTTACACAGATTGATGTATTTCACAGATACAGCCTCTTTTACTCTTATTATACTCAGAAATCTAGGGAAGACAAGACAAAATTATGGTTTCAACATTTTCACTGAATTCTAATAAGGCTAAATAAGTCCCATAAGTTATTCTTTTATTTTATTTTATTTTTATTCATTTTTTTAAATTTCAGATTACTATGGGGCCACAAATGATTAGGTTAGATTATTTGCATTTGTTAGGTAACATTTAAGTTTTAGTTGAGCACTTCAGCTAGTTCATGTGCTGTATACCTTTGCATTGTGGCCATGAGGTGACAATTTACAATTCTCTCCATTCTTCCCTTTTCCCCCCTCCTGCCCTCTGCTCCCTCCGTGAATTTGATTGTGTTTTTCTTTCATGTAAGGACATAGTTGTTCATCTCCTGGTTTCATATTAGTATTGAGCACATTGCATACTCACTTTTCTATTCTTGTGCTGCATTACTAAGGAGAATATTCTTCAACTCCATCCAGATAAATAAAGAAGATGTAAAGTAGCCATCTTTTTATGGCTGAATAGTTTCCATGGCATATATGTACCAGGATTTATTAATCCATTCATGAGCTGATAGGTACTAGGGTTGATTCACAGGGATTCCTGAAGACGAGTGTCATAAAAAAAAATGTGCTTCATTTCTTATGAGGTTATTCTTTAGCCAATTATATTATCATTTTATGTATATGCATATACTTATTTATAGCAATATTTGTTCAATCTCTCATTAGAATAACCTCACACTGCCTGTTATGTAACTTAAATGTGGTAACTTTTATACATCAACATTATGAAAATGTATGAATCACATTTGTAATGACTGTGACAGTACTTAATTTTCTTTAACAATGAGAGTCCTTTTAAAACTACTTGGCAAATATATTTATCCTTTATTGGCACAGAACACATTTTATACAATGGGAAATTAAGGCACATACCCACACTTTATAATTGGATGAATTATCTTAGCATTCATGGACAAACAAATGGTAATTTTCGAAGCCCAGTGACCCCATTTGGAGATGTTACATGCCCATCTTGCAGAATTACTAAAAGTATAGACACTTTAATATATATTAATTAACAATTTCAAAAAGGATAACAATGCAGTTTATTGAAGGAAAAATTGAGTCAACAGAAAAAAAAGTTGATAAAAATTAAACAGTATTGGAATGTCAGTTTTCATTACGAGTGACTGATAAATAATACCCCTGCTGTTAGTTGTGACAAAAAGCTAGAGGAATAGTACAGTAAATTTAATTTCCTGACCATTGACACAAATAATTCTCTAATAGAAATAGATGAAAGGCATATTAGATGCTTGAAAACAATTTGAAAACATTAAATATAAAAGAGTTCACCTTTTTTTTTTATAATTTTATTGAATCATAATTCTGTACATTGGTGCAATCATAGGGCACGATTCATATACATTCAGAAATGTTTTGATCATACTGTTACAGATAGCCTTCATGGCATTTTCTTGATCACTATATA
>CAUYON010101274.1:0-41941 GCA_963573935.1 Arctocebus calabarensis | reverse complement strand
GTCTTCTTCAGAGAAGATTCTCTTCAGGTCCCTTGCCCATCCTAAGATGGGATCACTTATTATTTTCTTGCTAATACGTTTGAGTTCTCTGTGAATTCTGGTTATTAAACCTTTGTCAGAGGCATAACCTGCAAATATCTTCTCCCATTCTGAGGGCTGTCTGCTTACTTTACTTACTGTGTTCTTGGCTGTGTAGAAGCTTTTTAGTTTGATCAGATCCCAGAAATGTAATTTTGATGCTGCTTCAATTGCCTGGGGAATTTTCCTCATAAAATATTCACCCACGCTGATTTCTTCAAGAGTTTTTCCTGTACTTTCTTCTAGTATTTTTATAGTTTCATGTCTGAAGTTTAAATCTTTAATCTAGTGAGAGTATATCTTAGTTAATGGTGAAAGGTATGGATCTAGTTTCTGTCTTCTAGAGGTCGCCAGTCAGTTCACCCAGCACCATTTGTTAAATAGGGAATCTTTTCCCCACCAAATGTTTTTAATTGGCTTGTGAAAGATCAAATAATGGTAGGTAGCTGAATTCTCTTGGTTCTCTATTCTGTTCCATATATCTACCTCTTTTTTTTTTGTGCCAGTACCAAGCTGTTTTCATCACTATCAATTTGTAGTATAGTTTGAGGTCTGGTAGCATAATTGCTCCTGCTTTGTTTTTATTTCTGAGGAATGTCTTGGCTATTCGAGGGTTTTTTTAATTGCATATAAAACAATGTACTATTTTTTCAAGGTCTTTAAAGTATGACAATGGAGCTTTAATAGGGATTGTATTAAAATTGTATATTGCTTTGGGTAGTATGGACAATTAAACAATGTTAATTTTTCCCAGCCATGAGCATGGTATGTTTTTCCATTTAACATTTTCAGCTGTTTCTTTTTTTAAAGTTTCATAATTCTCTTTATAGAGATTTTTCATATCCTTTGTCAAGTAAACTCCCAAATATTTCATCTTCTTTGGCACTGCTGTGAACGGAAAACAGTCCTTGACTGTTTTTTCATCCTGGCTATTGTTGGTGTAATAAAGGCTACAGATTTATGAGTTTTGATTTTGTAACCTAAGACTGCTATATTCCTTGATCACTTCTAAGAGTTTTGTAGTAGAATCCCTGGTGTTTTCCAGATATATATACAATCATGTCATCAGCAAAGAGTGAAAGTTTGAGCTCTTCTCACCCTATGTGAATACCCTTGATCGCCTTTTCTTCCCTAATTGCAATGGCTAAAACTTCCATTACAATGTTAAAGACTAGTGGAAACAATGGGCAACCTTGTCTGGTTTCTGATATGACTGGAGATGATTTCAATTTAACTCCATTCAGTACAATATTGGCTGTGGGTTTGCTGTAGATGGCCTCTATTTGTTTAAGAAATGTCCTTTCTATACCAATTTTCTTAAGTGTCCTGATCATAAAGTGATGCTGGATATTATCAAAAGATTTTTCTGCATCAATTGGGAGAATCATATGGTCTTTTGTTTTTTAATTTGCTTATGTGCTGTATTATATTTATAGATTTTTGTATACTGAACCAGCCTTGAGACCCTAGGATACAACCCACTTGGTCATAGTGTATAATTTTTTTGATGTGTTGTTGGATTCTGTTTGTTAGGATCTTCCTGAATAGTTTTGCAACAATATTCATTAGTGATATTGGTCTATAATTTTCTTTTCTTGTTGGGTCTTTTCCTGGTTTGAGGATCAAGGTGATGTTTGCTTCATAGAATGTTTTGGGTAGTATTCCTTCTTTTTCTATATTTTGGAAAAGGTGGTGTAATATAGGTACTAGTTCCTTTTTAAAGGTTTGGTAGAATTCTGACATGAAGTCATTCAGTCCCGGGCTTTTCTTTTTAGGGAGATTTTGTATAGTTGATGCTATTTCAGAACTTGATATAGACCTGTTCAACATTTCCACTTCGTTCTGGCTAAATATTTGTAGGTGACATGCTTCTAAGTATTAGTCAATTTCCTTCAGATTTTTATATTTCTGAGAGTAAAGTTTCTTATAATATTCATTAAGGATTTTTTGAATTTCTGAGTGGTCTGTTGTTATTTCGTCTTTACCATTTCTAACTGATGAAATAAGAGATTTTACTCTTTTTTTCCTGGTTAGGTTAGCTAAAGGTTTATCTATTTTATTGACCTTTTCAAAAACCAACTTTTTGATTTATTCATCTGTTGTTTAATTCTTTGGTTTTCAATTTCATTTAATTCTTCTCTAATTTTGGTTATTTCTTTTCTCCTGCTGGGTTTGGGATTGGAATGTTCTTCCTTTTCCAGTTGTTTGAGATGTCCCATTAAGTTGTTAACTTCCTCTCTTTCCATTCTCTTGAGGAAGGCTTGCAGTGCTATGAATTTCCCTCTTAGGACTGTCTTTGCAGTATCCCAGAAGTTCTGATAATTCATGTCTTCATTGTCATTTTGTTCCAAGAATTTGTTAATTTCCTTTTTAATCTCATCTATGACCCATCTATCATTCAGCATAAGGTTATCTAGCTTCCATGTTTTTGTATGAGTATGCAGATTCCTTTTGTTACTGAGTTCCACTTTTATTCCATGATGGTCCCGGATGATGCGAGGAATAATTTCTATTCTTTTAAATTTTCTCATGTTAGACTTGTGACCTAAGATGTAATCGATTTTGGAGTATGGTACATGGGCTGATGAAAAGAATGTGTTTTTAGTTTTGTTATGATGAAATGTTCTGTAGATGTCTGTTAAATCCAAATGTTGAATGGTTAAGTTTAAGTATAAAATTTATTTGCTTAGCTTCTTAATGGAGGATTTATCCAACAGTGCTGAAGGCATGTTAAAATGTCCAACTACTGTGGAGCTGGAGGAAGTCAAGTTGCTCATGACTGTTACAGTTTTTCTTATAAATTGAGGCTCATTCTGGTTGGGTGCATAAATATTAATAATTGAAATCTCATTATATTGAGTATTACCATTAACAAATATGAAGTGTCCATCCTTATCCTTCCTTACTTTTTTTGTTTTAAAGCCTATTTTGTCTATGAATAAGATTGCAACACTTGCTTTTTTCTGCTTTCCATTTACCTGGAATATAGATGACCATCCCTTCACCCTGAGTCTATATTTATCTTTTAAGGTAAGATGAGATTCTTGTATGCAGCAGATATCTGGTCTGAGTTTTTGTATCCAGACAGCCAACTTGTGCCTCTTTAGTGGACAATTTCAGACATTCACGTTAATTTGGAATTTGGGGTATTGAGTTATTTGAAAGTCCAGTGGACATTTTTAATCCTTTTGCTACTGTGGAAAATGGAATTTCATCAAAAGTTTCTGTGTGAGTTTACTTTTGTGGTGGAGGATTGTGCTGGTCATTACAGAGGATAGGTCGGAGAATATCCTGGAGAGCTGGCTTCATTATGGCAAATTTCTTCAACATGTAAATTTCATTAAAGTATTTAATTTCTCCATCATAAATGAAACTCGGTTTAGCTGGATACAGGATCCTGGGTTGAAAGTTATTTTGTTTTAGGAGATTAAAAGTCGATGACCACCCTCTTCTAGCTTGAAAGTTTTCAGCAGAGAGATCTGCAGTTAATCTAATATTTTTCAACTTGTAGGTTATAGTTTTCTTGCATCTGGCTGCTTTCAGAATTTTGTCTTTCATATTAAATTTAGTGAAGTTAATTATAATGTGCCTGGGGTTTGTCTTATTTGGGTTGAGTTGTGCTGGGGTTCTGAAACTGTCTGCTATCTGAATTTCAGAATCTCTTGGCATATCTGGATAGTTCTCTTTCATGATCTCATGAAGATGAGCTACTTCATCCCTTTCAGGGATCCCTATCAGGCGAATATTGCTTCTCTTTGAATGATCCCAGAACTCTCTAAGAGAATGATCCATTTTTGCTCTCCATTTCTCTTCCTCTTTGGGAGTTTGGGAATGTTCAAAAGCTTTGTCTTCAATGTCAGAAATCCATTCTTCTGCTTGTTCCATTCTGTTACTGAGGGATTCTACTGTATCTCACATCTTTGACGGCTGCAAATTCTTGTTTCAATGTGTCAAAATCTTCGGTGGTTTTGTCTTTGAATTCTTTAAATTCTTGAGACAACTTTTGAAATGCTCCTTGAATTTCTAATTCCAATTTTTCCTCTATTTTATTGATCTTATTTGCAATTCAAATTTTGAATTCGGTTTCTGATATCTCAGCCATCTATTTATGAATGGGATCTTCAGTTGTATCTGCCAAATTGTTCCTTGGGGGTGTTGATTTACTCTGGTTATTCATGTTACTGGAGATTTTCCACTGATTCTGCCCCATGATTATTTTACATCATTTGGCTAGATGAGCAGATAGGGAGAAGTTGGGTTGGGAGTTCCAGGAGTAGTAACTGGCCAGTCCTTTGCCCGAAATCTGGGACTGGTGTCTGTCTGCACCTTTTCCCCTAGAGCTTTGCCAAGGACTGGTACAGTGCTATAGCCTGAGAAACTGAGGACCTTCTTGGTGTGGTGGGGCTAAGTGGTTCTGTCCTATTTTCAGCTGGTCTCTGTCTTACCCTAGTGAAGTCTGAACTGTGGAGAAATACCAGCAATTAAGTCACCTCTGCCCCCATAGGCAACAATTGGAAAAGGAAAATCAAACCTTTCCATAACCACACAGCCCAGGTAACACTTTGGATAGTCCTCAAGTGGTTGGCCCAGTTCAAGAGGTCCAAATCAATTGTCCCAGTCAGCACTGGTCTCAGGAGGAAGAGTTCAAAAGCTCTTTGGCAACTAGATAGCAGGGGTCTGCTGGCAGCTCCAGTATTACTCACTCTGATGCTCCATGAGGTCAGAAGGACCCACACAGCAAATAAATTATTCTGAGAAGGTTGATGCCTCCTTCCCCACCTTGCACCTCTGTCACACCCAGTCACTGGTAACCCCTCAGGGCTATGACTCAGTTCCCTCCAATGAGCAGATGCTCCAGGGGTTTTGTGCCTGCCTGAGTCACAGGGAGATCTATGTCTCTTCAGCCAGGCCGCCACTCTCTGCCAATATTTAGCAGGGGAAGCTGAGGCCTGACAACCTCAGGTGCTTAATGAGGGCTGGGGTGTTTCACTCAGTTCCAGCCCTGCCCCTCATTGATGTTGCTGACAGAACAGAACGCCTTTACAGAATTTGTTTCTGTCCCAGTAATGCAGATGCTGTTTGAGTAACTGCCCTGTCTGTGCCACTCCCCAGTCTCAGCTGCAGTTCCTGAGACTCAGTGAAGCAGTCCTCTGGGTCAGCCCCACCCTGTGAGTCTTCTGTCTCTGTACATGTGTATTATAGTCCCCACGCTCCTCTCAGGCCATTACTGCCTCAGGCATACCCTTTACTCATGGGGCCTGCATTTCCATCCTAGATCTGTCCTAGCAGTGGCTGCTACCAGAAAAGATGCCCGGCTTCCTCTGGTTGCCCAGAGAGACTGGGATTGTCCTTTCAAAATATCTCCAGGGGTATGAGCTCTATTGTTCCTGCCATGGCTGCTGTTTTGTGCCTCGAGGGCACTGCTGCTCCTGTGTGTTTCCCTCTCAGCCTCTCTCCTGTGCTGGATAATCAGCATAGATCAGCAATAACCCATGCCCATCCATACCTCTCGAGAAAATGCCCAAGAGTCTGGACTGTACAGGGGACAGGCTTCCAAACCTCAGGGTGAGAGTGGAAGGGAGTGCTGGGAGTTCAAATTTGCAGGTAGAGAATATATACAGTTTTATACAGTTTTATGCCTGGGAGGAGAGTGCCATGAACTCTAGTAGGGGAAGGAAGTCCGATTTTTAGAGGGTCTTTCCTGTGGGATAAAATGGGAGGATATTTGAACTCCACTCGCTTGTTTGTATGGAGTATATTGTGAGCCGTTCTTGTGGGGGAGGGGACTCCCAGCCACTTGGCAATGGTTTTTATACCTTTGTTTGTATACTTGGGGTTGCAGCTTGTCTCAGCAGGGTTGATGTGTGTTCTTCAACCTTCTCTCTTGGGTCAGATCCGTGCCAATGGCTTTCTTGCTATACTTCTGTCCTTTAACTCTCCTTCTGGATGGGAGCCTCTGTGGAAAGCTGGCTCCAGTCGGCCATCCTCCCTCTGCCCCCTGGCAGCTGCCTTTTTAGACTACAAAAATCACACTGAAATTTTCATGATGCCACCAGAACAAAATATTTAATTTAAGAGAAAAAATAATAATGTAAAAAAACTATCCAGTCAGTGAAGCATCAGTTCAGGTTTATGCCTGAAATGAATAATACTAACTATCACTTATGGGCCATCATCCTCTCCCCCATGAGCGACACATTATTATTTTTTCAGCTGTCTGACAGGCTCCATAAAATTTTCCCTGCCATGATTTGTCCATTTGAGAAGCAAGAAGCCACATTTGGGCTTTGCTGATAGTTCAACCTATTTCCACACCATTTCTCTCCTCCACCCCTTAATGCTTAAAAGAGCAGTCACAGTGATTTTTGAAGTCACAGGCTCCTCCTGTCACCCAGTGTCTCCCAGTATTTCTCTCCAGGGAATGCCCCACCCATTTCCCTTAACTCTTCATCCTTCAGAGTCCTGCCCAGACATCACCTCCCTATGGACCCTTCCACGAATCCCCAGAGTCCCAATGACTTTTATGCTCTCAGAGATGTGTTCCTTCCCTTCTCTTGTGTTTATCTAAATTTATTATTAAATATGCATTTGTATAATTCTTTGAACATTTATCAAACTCAACAGACTTTAAACAAGTTTGTGCATTATCAACTCTAAAATATTAGGCTGCCAGAGGGACACATATAACTAGATTTTGAGTAGCAAAATGGACAGGTATTGGGCACATGGCACAGGATGAAAATCAACGTTGTACTAAAAAATATCCTTTATATGTGGTCACTCCCAAAGTTTAAGATAAATTGTTTCAGGTGGTAAAAGCATTATTGGTTATTTTATTCCACTGTACAACATGATATGGATTTTAAACTGAAAATTCTATTTAAAACTGATTGGAGTTGGGATAAAGTTGTAAATAAAATATAGTAGTTAATATCATCATAGGGTGTTTATATCCCTGTTTGATCTTCAGAACAAAGGGCTATGATCTTCATGGTGTCCTGGGACAATTTCTTGGTGGTAAGGGTGAAAACTCACATTTGCTTTGTGAATCGGTAATAAAAAGAGACCTTTCAGTCAAGAGTGTTAAGGATTGACTGTGACATTTGTTTGGGGAGGACATGTTGTAAGTTTTATACTGGAATGTAATGTTACCTATACAATTTTCAACCTATTTTGAGATTTTCATGTTTTCACATCAATCGAAATTGGTTCTGAGCAAGTTTTCTCCTCCATGCCCTGCAAACTACAATACCACAGTCTGCCTCTGGGTATTTTCAAACTGCCTGTGGGTAGACAGAACAGTGTTGATGTCTGGGAATCTGTGACTGCCAAGTAGAGAGGAAAATATCAAAATTGCAAAGCAACTTATTTTCTTTGATCGGCCTTTGTGTTTTATGACCTAGGTAGGAACAATGGCAAAATTTTGACATGTTCAAATAGCTCAGAAACATGAAGTTAATATCTATGAAAATCTCAATGCTTTGTTGCCATTTAAATCATACTTGGATTTTAAAGTATTAGAAAACTTTTAATACTCTCTATAAATACATAATCCATTAAAATAATGCAACATAATTGGAGTGCAATAAAGAAGTGACATTGAGATTATTGAAGATCACAGAGCCTGCAAGTTTAGAACTGCACCTGTTAAAAGTGAAGAAATATTTCCCTGTGACTATTTAGCTGGGCCTAATGTTCACAGTTATACACTTTCTCTTTTGTGTTAATATATCACAATTCCTGAGCATAATACCTTTAAGAAATCATTTTTCCTTATAAATAATAATGTTGTTTTTTAATATATTGTATATATGCTCTTGATGTATTAATTTAAAGTACAATTCAAAGTAGAATCCTGTGTGTGACCACAAGAAAACTTAGTTTTTCCCATAATTGTAGAGTATTCTCAAAAGTCTATAAGACTATTTCAAAATCAAATGGAAGATAGCCTACTATTTAAATCTCATGTGTCTGTTTCATCTTAATGTTTGAATTCTCCCTTCTACTTTTATACTGAGAGGTAGAATTGTCTAGTACTTTTCCAAAGGAAAAAAATAAAAAATAATAATATGGAAAGGATCATTGTATCTTCCATCAATACATGTTTGTATATGTACTTTTAATAAACACTCAAGGGTAGATTTGCTCAACATATAATTGATTCATCTATGTTAATGAGGAAATACTGACAACCTAGGAGGAAATCTGGTTTTAATTATCTAAAATAGTGGACCATTAAAGAATCTCTCTTTTGGCTCAACGCCTATAGCTCAGCAGCTAGGGTGCTAGCCACATACACCAGAGGTGGCAGATACGAACCCAGCCCAGGCCTGCCAAACAACAATGACAACTATGACCAAAAAATAGCTGGATGTTGTGGCAAGTGCCTATAGTCTCAGGTACTTGGGAGGCAAGAGAATCACTTAAACCCAAGAGTTTGAGGTTGCTGTGAGCTATGATGCCACAGCACTCTACCGAGGGTGATATAGTGAGACTCTGTCTCAAAAAAAAAAAAAAAAAAGAAAGAAAGAAATCTCTGTTTTTCCTTTCACATATTTTGTCACCTCAGTTGCACACAGGGGCTCCTGCTACTCTGGGAAGTCCCAGCACTTCAAGTAAATTTCCCATAGTCTGTCATGCTAGGAAGACAAAACTCTGGGGTTCTGGGCAGCTGCTAACACTCACCTGTTTCCACTTTAGACAGTGGTAATAACCCCAAACACGGGTTTTTTTCTTCTAACTCGCACACCACGCATTCCCCGGGTCTTTCCTGTGGTTCAGGTATTTGTGTGTGAGGGTCAGGGCAGGGAAAACTTGGATTCTTATGCATTTTCTCAGTAGCTTTATACTCTTAGTCAATGGCAACAGGAGAGTGGGAGTGAAGATAATCGTACTGATTCATCCAACACACAGTTCTGAAGGAAGCATTTTGTGCAAGTTCTATTTTAGGTGATACAGAAAATGCCGAGATTTGGAAATGTTAAGTTTCTTGATCTGTACGATAAAATTCTGCCCAGGGAAGTCTCTAAAAGTTTTACCATAACAAATGGGTAAAACCCGGGGCAGGCTGGAAACCTTCAAATAGATCTGCACAGGAGCTGCTGGAGCACCAGGGCCCCACCCCAGCAGGGATCAGGGTCTCTGCCGAGACTGGCCTGAGACCAGTGGGTCTGGAACTTCAGGAAGCATCCAGATCGCTGGGCAGCCTCAGTGAAGCTGATCCCTGGACCTCATCCTCAGAGGTTCAGCGGGAGAATTTGCATATCTTCTCCATAGCCAGGTGACGCTGACCACACTTGGAGACTTGTGGTCGCAGATGTTAGCACCTGAGCCCACGCATCCATGGCCTTAGCAGGAAGCAACTTTTTATGCCTTCACCCTTCCACTAGGAATTTCTGACCTAGCAAGGCTGATATTAGGACCTGGACATTTTAGCTGGCTTTGTATCATTTGCCTGATTCCATCCAATTTTTTCATGTCTTTTTTGATCCAATATTTTTAGGCTGCAAGCCTAAGGGCAGTTAAATATAATTGGTGTGGTGTTAGGTTATCAAATCCCAAATCCAGTTGTTTATGTTCTTGGTGCTAGGGTTTCCTCACCTATAGAAGGGGAGTAATAGCATCTACTTCTGGAATTGCTACTAGGATTCTTGCAATGATACATATAATGCATTTGAATTACTGGCTGACAAATTAGTAAATCTTAGCTTTTTCCTGCCTCTTCCTTGTTTTTTTGCTATGATATTGTATTTTTTTTAAATTAGCTCTTGTAGTGATTTAAAAGGTTTGCATATTGTCATTCAAATATGCTGATTTATTAATGTATAATTAAACCCATATAAGCACTGAGGAAACCAGAGCAGTAGCCATGGTTCCCTGTACAGCATTGTTCTACAGAGGACCCTGCCTGGGCAACTGAAGCAAAATCAGAGCCATTAGAAGTAGTGAGAGGTCCTATTTCATTGTTTAATGAAGCCGTTGGGCAATCGATTCTTCACTGAGGAAACATCACATATCCCAAATCGGTGAGCTATCTGGACCGATCACCTAGGGAAAATTCTCCACTGAGAAATATTGACAAGCAGTGTGTGCTCATGTTTGGTTTTTAAAAAGATAGAGGACAAAGTTGCTGTAGAAAATTTTAATTGAAGTGAAAAAGTTAGATTTTGGCAACGTTTCAGAGTTATGAAAAACACTGTTACCCGTGTAATATGGTCTGAGAAAGTTGGCCTTGCCCAAATGAAAAAACAGACTAAAAGCAGTAAGAAGACAAGCAGCAGAGACATGAGATGACTGTGAGAGGAGGCCAGCTCTCTGGGGGCAGGCGAGGCAGGGGACACGGTCAGAACTGCAGCCTGGGAGAGAGCACAGCTCAGCAAGCTCAGTGCCCCTGACACAAGGAGATGCATGGGGAAGGACTGGGTGGGAGAACCTCGAGAGGCCCTTGGTGTGTGCTAGGCAGCTTTGCCCCCCTACACACACACACACACACACACACACAAAATAAATTTCCTCCTGTCTTGCTGTCCTATCTTCATGGCAGAAGGTGGTTTTGCAACTTAGATCAAATCTCCTCCCAGAGACTGGGAAGTGGGAACGCCGCCTTCTTTAATGATTACATTTCAACAGAGCAGCGCCTGGGTCCCGAAGAGAAAGGCATCTTTGGGTTTTAAAAGTGGCAAGATGCTTTTAAAGAATTTTTACGTCTCGATCGGGCCAAGAAAGAATTTACCGTTGCTAGTTGTCTGGAATACACGGTCAGAGAAAGAAGCCAGAGGCCAGCAGAGGAGCCGGGAGCTCGGTCCAGCCGAGAAGAACATGCAGGTGCTCAGGGTCAGCACTTGGTTTTTATATAGCTTTACTCACACAAATACTACAAGATCTGCGCGTACTTGCCAAGAAACCAAGAACAGAGGGATTGCTAAGTGCTATGAACTTCGGATTCCTACTTTGCCAGTAACAAAGCGGAAGGAAATGAAGAGGAGACATTAGCCTAATCAGGGAGGCACGTGGGCTGATCACAACACGACCCGAGCACAGGACTGGGCAGAACCAGCCTAAAGAACAAAAAGTACAGAGAGGCATATATTTTTTATTTCGTATACAGCTCTGAAGTCAAGCCCACCTTCTGGAACAGTCCTTGGCTGTCTCACATAAAGGTTGCTGCTCCCCACAGGGTGACGGCTGTCCTACCCAATATGGTAAACCAGCCATGAAAGGAACTTGCTGGACCATCGCACTGCGGCTGCTGGACTGGGTCCTGGTCTGGGACACTCACGTTCTTGGTGGCTTCATGGGCTGATCTGCTGCCACCTTGTCACCTACTGCCACTGAGAGGCTGGGAACTGCTCCAGTTAGGGGAGAGAGTCACCCAACTCATCGGCCAACTCTAAAATCCTCATTTAAAGCTTAAAAACTGCAACCCGGAAGGTGCTATAAACAAGTGGTTCCTGAATCCTATTTAAGGTTGATTTAGAATTATGTTATCTCAAGAGCCCTTGAGTTTGTAAATGAGTAAACAGAGGCCTGGAGAAGAAACATAATTATATAAAAGGAAACAGTAGAGTAGTAAAGTGGCAGAGTTCTAGAAATGAGATCCTGGAGCTATGAATGGCCCCTCGTACAGAGACGTAAAAAGACTTCAGGGAGACGTTTCACACAAGCTCAGAGGCCTGTTTGTGTCCTAATTCTGGCTCTTCCCCTCCTCTGTAACCCCGGTGAGATTCATCAACGCCAATACATGTTAGTTTTCTTATTTTATAAAGACAGGGCTGGGTTGATGAAGTCCCTTTAAAGTTCTAGCATTCTTATTCCTGTTTGTTTTGGAGGTAGGTTTTTCAATGGGATTGAAGCTGTAAAACATGAGGAGTATGAATTCACGACCCTTGAGATATTTGTTTTTCATCCACAGAGTATGGGCCTTACGTCCAACACCACTTGTTATAACAATTCCTAAGTTTCAGTGCACACTTCAGGGCTCCTGGCAAATAAATCTGTTTGTGCAGAATAAACTCCAGTCAAATATTTTAGAATTTTGGTGTTATGCTATTCATGTAATATAATAAAATTAAGACAGTGGCTCTCAACCTTCCTAATGCCGCGATGTTTTTCATTGTTACAAATGGGTTGTGACCCACAGGTTGAGAACCACTGAATTAAGAGAAAAAGTAGTACATTTTCAGCATAAGAAAATTGACATTTTATAGGGCTTGAAATGAGTAGTTGTTAGGATCAAGTGAAGGAATTTGGTTTTTCTTCACTGTGCCATTTGATCAGAATGTTTTCCTCGTGAACTCTGCTGTAGTAATACTATTTCTACTTCACAACGTAAGAAATAAAATGTTCCTCCATGGAAGATTTACTGGTGTAAGTATTAAATATATTCAGAATTAACCACAACATATTATATATGGAAGTAAATATTTTCCTGGGCAAAAAAACACACCAACATTCCAAAACAAATTAAAACAAACCATAGGAAGAGCTTTTAAAAATGGATTTGGTGCCTGAGAACACAAATTCTTCTAAAGGCATTTTCTGTGTCAGTCATGTTCATTCTATTACTGCTATGCCCGGCTTTCTAGAGCAGAAGGACCAGAGATCATCATGCCTGCTACTTCTTCAAATGATTTATTCATATTTATTTGTGGACTCTACACAGTATTTAATATTACCCCTGCCTCTCCGTCCCTCATCTCCAGGAACGAATCCTCATTAAAGATGAATAATTTGACCTGGTGGGGACAGAGCTTGCCAGAAATTGGTCCTCACGGTTAGACACATTTTCAGCATCTCTCTCAATGTTTTCAGCATTGCGAAATAAGAATTGACTGTTTCACAATTGCCCTCAAAATTTCATGTACCATTCTTGTAGTCAACCTAAAATTTGATTTCCGAAAAGGTAAACAAAACTGAGAAGCCTTTAGCTAGCCTGACTAAGAAAACAGAAGGCTCAAATATATAAAAGCAGAAGTAGAAGAGGAAGCATTAGACCTGATATCACAAAAATGCAAAGAATCATAGATCATTATAAAAATGATTCACTAAACAATTAGTTAACATTTAAATAGGTCTGCAAACACCTAGATCATGTGAAACGGGTAATTCCTAGAAGTATACGATGTGCCAAGACTGAACTTGGAAAAGCAAAAAACCTGGATCTGAAAAAAATTAAAAAATGACAATTCAGAATATTGAATCACTAATAATAATAATAATAAAACCTCCAAACAAAGAAAAGCCTGCAACCACATAGCATCACTGGTGACTTCTACCAAACATTTAAAGAAAAATTAATACTAGTCTTTCTCAAACACTTTCACAAAAAAAATTGGAAAACACTTTCAAACTCATTCTACTGGGTAGGAATTACAGTAATACCAAAGCCAGACAAAGACTTTACAAGAAGAATGTTGCAGGCTAAAATCCCAGATGAATTGAAGGGTAAAAATATTCAGTAAAATACTAGGAAACTTAATTCAATAGCATATTAAAAACTTGTTACAGTAAGATCTATCCCTGGGATACAAGGATGGCTCAACATCTGTAAGTCAATCAAACTGATATGCCATTGTGTGTTTATATAACGAAGGATAAAAATCATATGATTATTGCAACAGATGCAAATTAGTCATAAAGGAATTATACCTCAGCATAATAATGACCACAGGTTACATTGTAGTCAGTGGCGAAAACTGGAACCTTTGCTGCTAATATCGGGGAAAAAACTGGATGGCCACGCTTGTCATGACTACTCCACAAGATGGGTGTTTTTGTTCTTCTTGGTGGGGTTGGGGGTGGGAGTTTTATGATCACTAAAAACACAATTTTTCCACTGAAAACACAATTTTTACAAGTCATAAACCTGATAAGATTGAATAGGTCTGCAAACACCCAGAGCATGTGATTTGATTAGGATATATCATAGATTTATCAGCAGTGTAAGTTAAAAATAAGTGATTTGACATAGGGTTACACACGTGCATTTGGTGTGATCAAGCTTAAATTTCAGAAGGTGACTTTTTGCTTGATTTATGTCTACATTCTGGGTGAATGTTTTGAAGCGAAAGATAAACACAGTTATAGTAATAAAAATGAAGGGACAGCTTTGTTTCTAACTTTTCCATAGATCACTGTTCGTGGTTACCTTTGACACTTAGTCAGAAAATTTTTGTTTCATTTCCCAACTATACTGTACTCAATCTATTCAGGGGATCTATTGCCTTAGGCAATCGATTACATAATTCTCGTTTCTTTTGTTCTTTGTCTTTTACCTGGGTGATATTAGGGGCAATTCTTACAGGCCTCAAAAGTTCAGCATTAATTTGTAAGTTTCTTTTTCGCTCTTTTTGAATTCTCATATCTCAATTACATGGCAACATTTTAGGCATTCATCTGTGCATAGTCCTGAGAGATCTGGCTAAATAAGTGTACAGACATGTCTGTGCTTCAGGTTCCATTTAAATGTAATTTTAGGTCCACCAACCCTAAAACTTTATAAAGAGTATAACCCAAATACAATATTTAAAAAAAAAAGTTGCAGTTGTTTGTTAGCAAAGCAACTGGCTGTGATTCTCTTCCAGGAATACCATCCCCTCCAAGAAGCAGAA
The DNA here is from genome assembly GCA_963573935.1 of Arctocebus calabarensis. NCBI lineage: Eukaryota > Metazoa > Chordata > Mammalia > Primates > Lorisidae > Arctocebus > Arctocebus calabarensis. Next base: position 27,254 of record CAUYON010101274.1, on the reverse strand, counting down.
ACGCTCTAGTGACATTTGTTTGCCACTCGCTCCTGATTGCTGTTGGTTTTTATTCATCTTTTGATCTCATTTTCCCATGAACCATTCATATTTTTTAGCCCCAGTGAAAAGGTTTGTGCAGGGTCTTGTTTTTGTTCCCATCAGTCACTTAAAAGAAAAGACACACAAAGGCAAAGGCATCCATCACACTTTTGAAGGTCCCTGAGAAATTATTATTTATGTGTCGGTAGTGGATCTATTCCACCCTTTAAAGGGCAGAACTGCTAGATTAGAAACATGGTTAGGAAAACACATCAGTCATTAACCTTATCATTTTCCCAACAAAGACAAGCAGTGTAACAACTGGCCAAAGCCAGTGGCAATTTGAGAACACAAAAGAGCAAGAAGAAATGGTCCAACACAGCATAAAACAAGATGCCAGTATCTTGGCACAGGCTTAAAATAATGTTCTGTACACAAGTATCCTCAAAAATAAAAATCAGTAAAAATATTCACTTGCATAGCTAGAAAATTAAAGCTCTTACAACATATTCCTCCGTGTTTTGTGCAAGAAAGAATCTGTTTGCTTTAGGAATCTCATGACTCATTTCTTTGAGTCTGATTTCTTTTTATTTTTACTAGCATCATTACTCTTAATCACTAAGAGGGAAGTTAAAACAACTAAATTTTAGTTGGTAGGTAGTTAAAACTACATTGAAGGTTCTCCAAAAGGGTAGCTCTTCATAGATTATTTAACAATAAACGCTTCTCAAAAAACTCCATCCCAACAACAAAGAGGGAGCTATGGGAAAGATGCAAAGACAAGCCCAGGAGTGAGCAAGTTCAGGAGGGGAACTCAGGCGTGGAAGTCCAGGGGAAGGATGGCTGCAGAAACAGATCCGTCCTCCCGCTTGGGACAGGGGCTCTCCTGCTCAATGATGGATGCTTTAAAACTCTCCTTAACAGATGTTCCTTCTCATCTTCTGTGCTTTTTATTTTAGTGTTAATTTGAAAAAAAAATACATTTAAAAATAAACCTAGCAAGGCATTAGTATTTAGGGACTCCTTGGACATTGAGAAAGAGCCTCTCCTGGTAGGATTAGCTTGGTTAGGAGACCATATTACAGATGTGATCTCAGGATCGTGAACCCAGAAATCTTATCTTCTCTCTGCATTTTATGTTAGACTTACAGAATAGCCTCCTGCCTCAGTTTCCTCATTGGTTGTTGCACACAAAAAATGGACTTATTAGTATTGTTTTGAGGATAAAAATGTTAGAGCAGTACTCAACAGAAAGTACTCAACACATTTTAGCAATCATTCTTAGCATTATTTGCATTCTCAGCAGGTGCAAAGTAGTTTATAAAATTATTCAGTATACATTTGAGAGGGCCCAGAATTATTTTACTCTCTTTTCAGAAAATTCTATTCATGACACTCAAATAACCAGGAAACTGCATTAATCTGAGATGATTCTTTGATAAGGAAAAATTTTTTAAATGGAGAAAAAGGATGTGGATGATTGCAGCATATATTTTAATTTGGACTCTGGAGAGTCTGATCAACTGCTGACCAGCTAGAGTAGTCCCGAAAATGTCGGGATGCTGGGTACACGACCATCAGAGAAGACACCCTCTCACTCACTCTCTCGTTCCCTCTCTCTTCTCTCTGGATAAATAAACGCTGTTTGATTTTTGAGTTTTAATTTTCCTGTCTTGTTTTCTAGATTTCAAGTGGCACTTGCCTCCTGTTGACACCCTTTTAATTCCTCTTACGCACTTATGCCATTGTTTATGTTACAGTTTTCATTCAAATGAAATGAGGTGAAATAGGATCTATTTCTTCCCACTTTTAGCTAGGAGAGTGCTGTTCTGTTATTGTATTCCTTAAAAGGGTTGCTGTTTATTTCACTTGTCAGAAATAAAGCTTGGTGTTTATCTGGGGCCAGAAGTAATGACGTTTAACTTGTCCACGCCATCGGTGATGGAATCAGCAGGGGATAAAGGTTTAAGAAGTTAGAGATCTGAGCATATCTATATAGTCAGGCCTTCCACAGTTTATTGCCAGGACTGTGGGCAAATCTAACTCATGTCGTATCTTTCTTACAATGAGATGAGAACCCAATTTTTCCCAAGAATACTGTCTCAAGAAACTGTTCACATTTTTCATTTAGACTAAGCTTTAATCCATAGTGATTTTTTGTTTAGTTAAATTCTTAGGCTACACATCAACTCTTGGGGACTCCCAGTGAGGACATGAAAAGCTATGAACAAAGCTTAAAATGTTGTATTTTCTCAGAACATTAAATGTGACATAAGATAAATCTCAGGCTTTCTACATAAAAGAGGTAGGATGTTAGTTAGATTAAGAGTACTTTAAGACATCTTATTAAAAAGCAAGGTCAGCGTGACCAAACAAGGATGGACAGAGGAACAGGATGACCTAAGGCTGAAGGGATGGCGGGGAGCACAACCCACAGAGCCTCACAGGCTATGGCAAGATTTCCCACTGTGTCCTCAGTGCAAGAGAAAGTCAAGAACAGGTAGGTAAGAAGGGAAGCGGGGCAACTAATGGTTGTTGTTTTTAAAAATCACTATGATTCCTATATGAAGAACACATTCAAGAAGAGACAGATTTAGCTGTGGGCCAGATAAAGAATGCTCACTGTTTGGGCCATAACGACACCAGTGTTGACACACAGCAGTGACTAATTCAGAAAAGTTCAGGAGAAGCATCTGTAACCGGCTTTCCCTCCGGTCACTGTGCGTATGTTCTTCTATGTGTAAACACATTCACTTATTTGCATATACATATGTATGTTTATACATATAAAATGTGTTTGTTGGTGGAATGCTTAGCGAAAAAAATGGCATAAAAATTATGCTGCAATGTTTACAGGAACTATTGGATTCAAGGTGATAGTATTGGAGGCAGTTCCCCACTACTCACATATAAAAAAGAGCTTTTTAACATTAAAGGAATTCTTTTAAAAAGGCAGATTCTTATGTTGTAGGTTCTCCAATTTGTCCATAAAGTATTCATACCTCTTAAAAAATATCAAAGTAGCAATGTTTGCTATGTCAGATTTAAATCAATGCCCTTTTCCAGTAAATGACACTAAAATTCAATAATGCAATTGTTTAAAAGTGAAATTAATGTCAAGGACCTGAAAATGAAAAATATATTTTAATTTCCTCATCTTCTCTCTTTGTTTTTAAGATACAATCTTCTTTCCATTTTTCCTAGTTTTTATTTTGAAAACAATGTTTTAGAGAAATGATCTGCAGAATGCTAGATTTGAATCTGTTGAGGGCCAAATTAAATTTTAAAATTCACAACTACATTTTCCTTTTAAATTTTAACAGTAACTTTTCCCCTAGGTTATCTAGAATGCTCTCAGATGTTCTTTTGGTTTAGGGTTGGATGCTGCTTAGTATTAACCGATCCTAATCAAAACCCAACAAATTACATGTGTTTGTGTATCAGCATTGTTTAATAACAGAGAGTCTTACTATAATAGCAACACTCAACACGTATGCAGCAGGCAATTGAGAAAAATATTGGTTGTTTATCCTCTCTTAAATGATATATACACACGATATTAAATAGAAAATGTTCTGATGCAAGAAGAAATGTCTTCATATTAGAGTCGTACCACATACACACCCGTAGCACACAATAATGTAATAGGGGAGACGTAACATAACTCATAAAGTGTCATGAAACAACTCAATCTAGAACATCACCTGAAAATTTGTATTTATGAAAATTTATCAATGGCAAAAATCAAATTTTTTGATTTGAAGTATCATGAAACAACTCAATCTAGACTATCACCTGAAAATTTATATTTATGAAAATTCATAAATGGTAAAAATCAAATTACATTTTTTAAAGTTGACAGTTTAGCTTGCTATGTCTGCACAGTTGGCACTGGCTCTGCTACATCAGGTAACTTTCTATTGCAATCTATCGTTACGTTTCTTTCTTCTATAGTCACTTATATAATGTACTCTTTTAAATAAAGTAGAAACCTAAGCATCTTTTTGCAAATAGTGCTAAATCACAAAAATGCTAATATTCTGTAATGCTATAAGAAGCTAATGAACCAGAAATTTGTATAACCAAAGGCACTTTCCTTTGGTTTTAGCAAAGCAAAGAATCTTAATGGACAGATTATAATAAATCATTTAATCTGTAAAATACTCCTGTACCTGTTGAAAGTGTAGCACACCAAATGTGAGTGTATCTTCTCCAGGTATCTGAATTACCTGCAAGAGGCAACCTTAGCAAAATGCACAGTGCAGTAGACATTTGCAGTCTGTCTGTCACCAGCCTATCTCTTTCAAAGAGAAATGTGAACATAAAATGCAAAGGCACAGCCGGGGATCGTCTCATGCATTGGGTGACTTCTCAGAATGGCTATGAGTGATGATCTCATCCCATCCAGCAGGGGCCCCAACTATGTAAATCTGCTAACATAGTCACTGTGGACAAAGCACACACCCCACTCACATCCTCACCCCCATCTCTGCAATGAGTTTGGTGACTGACTGTGACGAGTGTTCAGGGAGGTCAGGGCTGACCTTCCTTCAGAAGTAGACTAAGTCCCATTTAACTACATAAAGTGAAGCAAGCTAACAATTTAAGAATTGGAGAAATCAGATTCAGTGATGCAGTTCCACAAAGGATTTAAGACATAAGTAATAAAGATTAAGTAATAAATCTTTATATAAGGAAATTATTGCTTAAGGTCTAAAAGACTACGGTATAACCATCCAGATAGTTTGATTTAAAATCAGGGGAAAACACTGATTTTTAGATTAGAACTAATAGACTCTCTACCTTGAGTGACTCGGCACTTTTCTTTTTGACTCTGAAATTGTGTTACAGGTTCAGGCATAAAATTACAAAAATTCTGTGTTCTTGAGTCTACAGCTTTGATTTCTCAATATTTAATTTGTCAGCCAACCACACCGATTCTGTGTCTAACTGATCTTGCATTCCCTATTCTTCCCGCTCTGGTCAGCGCTTCGAGAAGACAGCTTTGGCTAGTGCATTCTCTCACGTCAATTTCTTTCTCTGTATGATAAGCAGATCTCTAAAAAGCCCTCAAGCAAAGGGGTCTTGCCCTGATCCCCAGCACCTGTGAGTATGATAAAACATCATGCCAGGATCAGGTTATGTTATATTGCACAACTTACACGCAGATTATCCAAATGTCTCCAATGTCATCACGGGACTCCTTAGCAGCAGAAAACATTTATTCCTGCTGATGACAGAAGAGAAAGTCACAAAGATTGGAAATGTGAGAACCCCACCAGCATTGCTGATGTGAAATTGGAGGAAGTCTGTGTGAGGAAGGATGAGGAAAGTCCCTGGGAGAGGAAATGGCCCTGCCTCACATCCAACAAGGAAACATGCTCAGTGCTAAAGCCACAAAGAACTACATTCTTCCAACAACCCGAATCACCTTTGAAACAGGTTCTATTCCCAGTGCCTTCAGATAAAAACCCAAGGCAACCAATCTTGATTTTGGACTGTGAGACCCTAAGCAGAGAACCCAGCGAAACCCACATAGACTCCTGACTTTTACAACTGTGAAGTAAGAAATTTGTGCTATTGCAATTCCACGGACAGTGTAAAAGTTACACAGCATCTGCAGCTTTGAGACTTTGTGATGTGGGCTATTCTCCCTGGGGTTAGGAGATATCTCAGGGAGGGTTTGATTTGCATTTTTCTTATAATTAGGAACAATGAGCATTTTTCATGTGTTTCTTGGCCATCCATCTGTCTTCTTTGGAGAAGGTTCTTTCTATATCTCTTGCCCAGTGCAAACTAATATAGATTCTTTGGAAAGAAGTATGGAGTGTCCTCAAAGAACTCAAAGTAGGCTGGGTGTGGTGGCTCACATCTATAATCCCAGCACTCGGGAGGCTGAGACCAGTAGATTGCCTGAGCTCACAGGTTCAAGACCAGCCTCAGGCAGAACAAGACCCTCCCTGTAAAAATAGCCAGGCATTGTGGCGGGCGCCTATAGTCCCAGCTACTGGAAAGGCTGAGGCAAGAGAATCGCTTGAGCCCAAGAGTTAGAGGTTGCTGTGAGCAATGATGCCACAGGTGACCAAGTGAAGTGAGACTCCGTCTCAAAAAACAAAAACAAAAACAAACAGACAAAATGAACTCAAAATAGACTTCTACATGGGATCAAATGGAAAGTATACTTTGAGTAGTTAGAAGAAGAAAAATAATCATTTTTAGTAAATGGAAGGTCTACTTGAATAGTTAAAAGAAAAAAAATAATCATTTTTACCACAAGGACATATGTTTATTGCAACTTAATTCACAGTTGCCAAGATGTATAATCAACCCAAATGCCTATCGACTTGTGAATGGATGAATAAACTGTGATATATGTATACTATGGAATACTATTCAGCCATAAAAATATGGAGACTTTACATCTTTTATATTAACCAGAAAGGAGATGAACATTATACTTAGTAAAGTATTGCAAAAATGGGAACGTAAGTATCTTGTATACTCAGTACTAATGTGAAACCAATAGATGAACAAATATATACCCACAAAAGAGAAAAACAGAATTAAAGTCAAGTTGGAGTCAGGGAGTAGGAGGGAGGGTGCTGAGGGAAGGAGACTGGTGTACTCTGCCCTAATAGGCACAATGTGAGGAGACGTGGCACACCTCCTGTGTGAGAGACACAACTACAGCTTGGACTTTACTTAATAAAAGCATACTGTTAACTTCATCTTCTATACCCTCATACTAAACTGAAATTTAAAAAAATAAAAATAAAAATACATGTGATGTTTTGAGTTGCTAGTTTGTGAAATTTGTTACGCAGCAATGGTAAACTAATACATCCCCCAGTCTAGCTATATTCATCAGATCAGTCTTTATAAATGGCTCCATTTATCTTAACATTTTTTTCTGTATGGAAATGTACATGTTTTCTCAATGCCTTAAATTAAATTTGAAATCTTTATTTTCATTTTAATATGCTTCTGAAATTAGACCAAAATTAATTATTCTACCATAATTGGTACCATTTTTATTGAAGATGCTCTCATAACACTTTGCCACATTTGACCTCCGACTTATACCATGTTATAATTTTCTATATATTCATGTATCACCTCCATTAAACTGGATACTAACTCCTGAAACGCTGGAATGCCATTTTTAATAGCTTTAAAATGGCCAAGATAAAATGACCACTCAAGATCAGTAAGTTTATAATCCTGCTCGTTGTTGAACCTTACTGTCCTTTGACCAAGTCATGCTTGGCCTGCTCCTTTATCTTTGCTAATTGACTTCCCTTAGCTGCAGTATCCTGTTTCTTCTACTATCTAATGAGATGGAGAAGGAGCAGTCAATATTCAACAGTCAATATGCAGATTCTTTATTGAGGCAAAAAAACAACTCTGAATGAATGCAGCCTTACATTGTTGCAGAACACAACTAAAAGTCTGGATGGAAACAGGAAAACTCTCCTGGAGCCTTGAAGTCTCCTCAATTCCAGAGAGGTACAATTCTTCAAGAATTGATTGATTGATTGCAGCTTTCTTATGCACTCCTTGAATAAAACAACCATACTTTCACTTTTGGGGGATATGACTGTTAGCATCCTGTTGATACGGAATGTGTGCTCAAGGAACTGAATGTGTATTCAAGTTTCCCGCATTTTAGAGAACATAGCTGTCATACTACTCATCTCATCACTGTTCCTGTGACGCAGATTTCCTTGAGCCACCAAGCTGGAGCTGAGACAGAGTGTGAGTTACTGTGCAATGAAGGCCCAAAGAAAACTTTTTCAAGGTCCTGAGGCTAGAAGGCTGTGACCCAGGACTGAAATCTGGCCTGTGCCATCCTCACTCCACCATCCTCTTCCCCCCCCCCCAACTCCCACTTGCTAACACCCCGGGGTCAGAATTGATTACATTCCTTCAGGGTAGTTGCTATGGTTCGCATGTCTGTTCTAAAATTCATGTTAAAATTTAACTGCCATTGTAAAAACATTAAGAGGCCTCTAAGACATGATTAGGAGATGAAGGCTCCAACTCATAGGTGGATTGGTGCCCTTATCAAAGGGCAAAGTAGGCGCCTTCTTCCTCTCTTACCTTTCTGCGTTCTGCTTTGGGATAGGGCAGCAAAAAGGACCTTACTAGATTCTGGTCCCTTGATTTAGGACTTCTCAGCCTCCAGAACTGTGAGCTAATAAGTTTCTGTCTATTATAAATTGCCCAATCTCAGGTATGCTGTCATAGCAACAAAAATAAGACAGTGATCAAATTGGGAGGTGGAAAAAGAATGAAATTGCATAAAGTGTTTGAGATAGATTTCTGAATACAAGTATTAGGCTATAAAAGGATTATGCAGAACTATATTTGAACAGACATACCAGATAGCTGATTGATAGATGGTTGAGTGGATGGATGGATGAATGGATAGATACATAGATAGACAGACAGACAGATGGAAGGACATAGATAGATAGATAAATAGACGAAAGGACATAGATTGATATGTGAACTGCTTCTGTCTATGTCCTGGATATGCCATGGCCTAGTTTCTCAGTAGATCCAGTCTTCTAGATAAACCATTTTTAATACAAAAACGTACCTGACCTTGACATGTCCACAATATATGGTTCTGCTGCTACTATCAGTAGAACTTTGATGCTGATTTTCTAAACCAGGAATAACCTTTAGATAATACACATATATATGGTTGATGAATTATTTGCAAAACCACTCAAGGAGAGTTTTTTAAAAGTACAATTTTCAAATCAAGCAGTTCAAAAGATTTTTTTCTGTAAATCAGCCTAGTATAGTACAAATAAAAAGGGATAATGAGAATTTTTTTTTTTTTTTTTTTTTTTGCGGTTTTAATCCAGGGCTGGGTTCAAACCTGTCACCTCCAGTATATGGGGCTGGTCTTACTTCTTGAGCCACAGGCACCGGCTATGACAAAATATTTTAATATTCACATGTGATAAGAAGTTAGTGGTAAACTTTACAAAAGGCAGTTTTACTTGCTAATTAGATGCATTATTACCCATAGTGTATGTGTGAGATTGACCTTCTGTTTTAACCTAATGTATAGCTGATCGTTATCAGCTAGATCGTAGTGGGGATAGGTCTCCTTAGCAGAATGCCTGATGTACATAGGCAGGCAAGAGTTCTTACAGAATGGAGATGAATGTAAAGGGTAAAGGAAGTAGAGGAGAAAGAAAGGAAGGAGAGAAAGGAAAGGGAGGAGAGGAAAAGAGGAGGAGGAAGAAGAAGAAGGTTTGAGGAACTAGATACAAATATTTAAAAGGAATAGAAAGGGAAGGAAGGAAAGAAGGGAAGAGGAAGGTTGAGAGAAAAGGAAGGGACAGAAAGAAGGAAGGAAGCAAAGAACGGAGGGAGGAGGAGGGAGGAGGTAGGATAAAGAGGCAAGGAAGTAGAAAGAGGAGAGGGACGTGAGGGCGTGCTGCTCACTCCTATCTCTCATTCTTCTGGATGGCAAACCTCCTCCTCAGCCATATGAAACAATTCTCTTGTCTCACGCATGACCCGTTCTTTAGGTTGTATAGTTTCCCATTTATGCCACCACTGTTTTTCTCCTGGTAAACTTCTCCTCCTGTCACAACTCCAAACAACTTTCCCAGTCCCGGTGCCTCAGGAAAACTCGGTGTTCCCCCCCCCCCAGCCCCAGCACCTCTTCCCTCTCAGAGAGAAGGAAGCTTGGAGTTCCGATTCAGATCCTTCCCTCGTGATTTGGCAGCTGCACCTCCCCGTTAGACTGCCATCTTCCTGAGGGGGGCATGGTCCTTTCATTCTGGATTCTGAGACTGTTGCACAGCCCTGGGTTTATAGGAAGCACTCAGTAATTCTACAAATTACCACCTTCAGTTCTCAAGAGAATTAGTTATTATATTCCTCATTTGATGAAAGAGTAACCGCACATTCATATTATTTAAGTAACTTGCCCAATATTGTTAGTTTAAGTAAGCTCTGAAATTAATTCTTTGGTTCCTACTGATGAGAATGAAAAGCAAGAGAATGATTTTGATAATTAATAAAAGAACTATGAAAAACCCCTCAATGTGTTTTAAAATGATAGGTGGAAATGAGACCAAATTATGCTTGTTTTCACTATGAATTCTTTGAAGAATCTGTTCTTTCCACCTATCTATTTCAGAAAAGTCAAAATTTGCATGAATTTATGAATCAGAGGGAGAAATGTCAAGGGCTTTTATTTTATTTATTTATGAGAACTGACTTATCACATTGGGGCAAAAACAAATTTTAAGAATTCTATAACTCAAAGCATTTGCACTTGGACAAAGCCTATAATTTGACATCAACAAAAGATGTGTGAATTTTTGGCGTGTTCTTTCATATATTAATTCAATATCTGTTCCTGCCCATGAATGCTGACTACTAACTTTTTATATATACTTATCTTAGTTTATACTTGTTAAAATATTTTCCCATGCCATACATTACTAATTCAAACATAAAATTAATTTCCTTTGGTGCCTTTTTTGTTTTCTAATCTTAGATAGGAAAATAGGATGTCTGCTTTAAGTAAACTTTGTGTTCAGACAGAACTATGCATTCCTCTGGTTTTATAAAGCAACATTATTTATACAAGACTTTGCTCCTTTCTATTGAATTATATAGTATTTTGTGATTTTCATTGTTTTGTTTTATAATTATAATACAGGATATATAAGGGTGCCAATAACATGTATACACATTTTAAGAAAGGAAACACAAAACTGTATTAAAATTGTAATACTCAATGTACAATGATGATGTTTCATCATCTCATATGTTGTATCTTGTATCTCGTATAATTGCAGAAGTCAAATATGACTTTCTTACAATTTTAATAATAGTTTTTTCTTTTCTTAAAGTGTATATACATCTTTTTGGCATCCCCCTTATTCAGTATATAGTTTTATTTTGGAAAAAAAAATCACCAATATATTAATATTGCTAGGACAGTTTCCCAATGGGGCTATGATTTCTGAGTGTTTGCCCTCTACCATCAAGAATACAATAAAATTTAACTTAAGAGCTTAAAATCTATGCAGGGGTGGGGCTGTTTCATCCAAGAATATGCTGGACGGTTTATAAAGTGAACACTAGAATATCGAAAAGAAGGCTTCTCCCAGAGCCCATTAACTTTCTAGAAGCTTCAGCTTTTCCTTTTTGACATGAGGAAAATGAACAGGATTTTAATAAAAGTCCTGCAGTAGATATACCTTAAAGGTCAAGGATCGCGATAAAGCTGCCAGCACTGCAGCTTCGAGAAAACAGATCCTGACGACCTGTAATAACACCAGGGCTGCCTGCACACTACAGAAAATTTGGATTTTTAAATTCCATTTGAGAAGCTGACTCACTCCTTTGATGTATCACGGTCTTTAATCTTGTTTTCGGTGTGTAGGAGTGGGCTGCATGCCCTGTGGAAACTCGCATTTTGTGTGTTTCTTAGGACCTTAGGAGATAATTTTTCCCAGGGGTAGATATGCTTGCTCATTCCTTCTACCTTGACCTGCTTATCACCCCTCCCGTTAATACTAAGCAGTACGGATCTGGAAGTATGAAGCAGAAGGAATTCAGGACTAAAGGAATAGACTTGACTCACCAAAGATTTGCCTCCATTTATTTTCACTTTTGTTCCCTCATTTCTCTTCAAATTATTAGAGGGAATGGCCCTGATGTTGGGGATGTGCAATGGTAATTTTTACATCTATGTGTTCACTAGTAGGTAAAGTCAAACCATCACTGTAAACACAGTTGTTAAGTATTGTAACTCTCATTTGCTAGTAAGTAAACAAAGACTTCAAAACTTAAATAATTTGCTCAAGTTAACACATGTGGCAAAAATAACAGTGCTAGAATTCATGGTTTTCAAGTTAGTTTTAAAATCTAGTACTATTTCAAGTCTTTAAGACATTTGTCTACATCTCTGTCCTTATAAATCTACAATTTAAATTAACAAATATTTTCTAGAAGTGTGTGTGGCTCAAGGAAGTAGGACACTGGCCTCATGTACCGGAGGTGGCCAATTCAAACCCAGCCCCGGCCAAAAACTGCAAAAAAAAAAAAAAAAAATTAACAAGTATTTTCTTGTAAGCTACAAAAACAGTAGCAGCAAAAAATAAAATTTAAATTATTCCAGAGTATGACAACTATTCCAGAGTATGACAACTAGAGGAAAACTTCCAAATTCTCTTTATGAAGCAATTTCAAAAATGACAAATATTACAAAGATATTACCAGAACAAAATATGCAAAAAAAAAAGAAACTGTTTGCTTTCCCATTCTTCCTATACTTTACTAAGAAGAATGTGTTTCAACTCTGTCCAGGTAAACACAAAAGATGTAAAGTCTTTATCCTTGTGCACAATGTAAGGGTACACAGCAGACCCCTGGATGAAGTTCTCAAGTAGAACTTGAACTTTGCCTTAGAAACAAAATCAATATAACCTAAACATATCTACCCTCATCAGTCTGAAATTAAAAAACAAAAGACTCCTATCATCAGACTGTCAATGCAAAAGTCTTAATTAGTCCTAAACAGAATCCAATAGCACATTATTGTATCATATCATGAACAAATGGAGATTCTTCTAGAAAATCAATGCAATTCAATATTACAGTCTAATGAAATTATTCATGGTATTAATAAAGCCAATGAGAAAAACAATATGGTAATCTCTAGAGATGTTAAAAAGATATTTCTAAGTAAGAATTCATGAATTCTTTAACATGATTGTGTGTGTGTATATATATATCCATATATATATGAATGCATGTGTTTATATCAATATATGTATATATATATTTATACTTATATATTCCCCCCAAACCCAGCATTTAGACATCTGTCTTACAAGACAAACACGGAAGGACATTTTCACTGTCACAAGAGGTGCCTCCCTCTCCTTACTGTTATTCAGTGTTATGTTTAAAGATACATGACAAAGAAAGTAATCAACGGTATATGACTTGTAAAGAAAGAGATAGAGCTACCTCTATTTGCAGATGATATGATTATTTATCTGCAAAACTAAGGAAAAATCAATGAAACAACTACTAGAAAGAGTTGTGAAGACACAACTTCAACATACAGATGCCAATGTGTAATTATATGCAAACAGCCATGAAGATAATATGGAGAATAACAAAAAATAGTTTTACTGACATTTCAGATAGCGTCAGTTCTTATGAACTCTTTTCCTCTATTTGGGAAGTGAGGACAGGTGTGGTGTGTGCAGAGAACAGTGAGATTTTGTGTCTCAGTAGAAGAAGAAGCCAGAGAAAAGAGAACACTCAGGGGGACCTTGGATGGTGAAGAGGGAAGATTGGGGCCTGAACACAAGTGGTACTTCAGAAAAATTAATCACAGGGAAACCCACCACTAGGACGCATAAGACCTAAAAAAGTGGAGCAGCAGTATGAAGGGAAAGGACAAAACAACTGAAAGAGGCGTTTTAAAGGGTCAACCATTGTAATAGCTGGAATGAGACCTTCGTGGAAAGAAGTGTAAGGAAGCTGGGAGAATGTTGACCAGAAAGTGGAAGAATCATTTGGAGATGGGGGTGAAGACACCACCAGCAGTGCCATAGAAATTGCAGTCAATAATTATTCCTCTAAGATTCCCTGCCTATTCTCATCTCTTGCCCCAAGTCATTTAAAAGTTAGAAAGTAGTCAGTTCTCTAGACTGAAATAAAATCTAACTGAACTAATACTTTTTGTCTGGTATTTCTCTTTGTTCTCACACTTCTACCCCCCAAAGCCAAATATAAATGCCTCCCATTCCACTGTATCATGTTGAGAAAGGCAAGATGAAAAGGGGGAGAACAAAGGAAAAGAGCGATGAAAAGGTGTTGGAAGCTGCAAGGGAGTTCTGTGGGCTTTTTTTCAACCACTCATGAGCTGGAAGATGGAAATTAAGGCTCAGCAGACACGGTGAAGAATGCCATTCATTCTTCTGCCACCAAATGCGTTCTCACTCGGGGCTCTTTCGCGCATGTCATTTTCAGCCAGAGACTCTCCTTCTCCCACTTCTGCATCCCTGACGTCTGCTCAAGTGCCACATCATCGGAAATGCTCATCTCTCACTGCTCTGTCCCCTAAGACCTGTTTCCTTATCCCACCACAGCATGCGCCCAACATATGGCTGTTTATTACTTATCCCCTCCCACTAAACTGCAAAACTTATGATCTCAGAGATTACTTTTCTGTTTTCCTTTTTTTCCCCGCTTCACTGTTGCACTCTGGAAAACCTAAAAGTACTTCTGCCACAGAACAAGCAAGCACTAAATACTGTTTAAGTAAATGAATGAAAACATAAATAAGTGAGCAGGCCCTAGTAATGATATCCTACAAAATTCTTGCAACTATATCTTATTTTATAGTTAATTATGAGAAAGGAAAATAAACCTTGAAATATAGTTCTCTCACAAAATAATAGACAATATCTGTTCATTATGGAGATGTTTTAAAAATGAAAAATGTAGAAAATAATGTTCTGTCCTTTCTTTAACTCTTGTAGGTCATTGTTTAATTCTCAAAATGGGGACAGTGATTAATTCTGGGGGCCCCAACTTCTCTGGCACTTTTCCTAGCCCTGTCTCTTTGTGTTAGAATATTTCTTCTTTTAAGAAACATTCAGAGCCAAGTTTGTTAAGCCTTGAAGCACTCCAGGGCTTTGTTATGATTTTTACACTCTAAGGAAGAGAATGTAAATGTCACTCTTTTCATTCAATGTCTAATAATGGTGGTAATGGTTAATAACTAATATATTGGTTCTATGAATACTATCAGAAAGCAAGAATATAAACATTCTTAAGTTTCTGCATGCATCAGGAATTCTAATGTTTTGAAAACTTGCATTTTTCATAGGTACACATAGTTGCTTAAACCATGATTTCATCTATCCACTTTTTTGCATTTAACAATGAATTTTATTTCATTTTTTTGATGTTATATAAATAGATCTTTCTCAGACCTCGTCATATTTCTGATTTTAATCTCAAATTGATATAAAATTAAACAAATTACAATTTGTTGATGCCCAGGCTGAGAAACAGAAGCGTACAGGTGTTTATTGAGATGCTGTATGAGAAATATAACTTTCCTACTGCTTCTCCCTGCCTTATGAATTTGATCTCCTCTCACCAACAAAAAGGACATGAAGATTCATTACTTAGAAGTTTCTCCTACTACAGATAGCCAGGAATGTGGCATTAGTCTTGCCAGGAAGGGCTTGCCCAGTAGGGACAGAAGAATGAAAAGCAGACAAGCACAAAAGTCCCCTGGGCATGGCAACCGTGCAAAATGCCGCCTGCCATCCTCTCTTCTCTTGTGCCCAGTGTCAAGAGAATTAGCTTATAATATTCTGCAAAATATGTAGATTGAAATATTGAAATCCGAACTTTGTTATTTAATTCAATTCATTGCTTAATTACTGTTTTCCTATGAATGATTATACTATGGTTAATATATTAGCATAGCAGTATTCCCAGATAGTTTTTTGATTGTTGGGAGGTTGGGCTTTGGGGGGGCAGAGTTAATACTTTGCATGAAATATCTTATAACAGTGAAATTGCTTTCTCTTTAAAAAAAAAAAAAAGCAGGAGAAAAAATGGAACATAGATCGGGCAGGAAAAATAGCAAAAATAGCAAGTGCTAAGTAAGTACAGAAAATATAAGTGGATTTAATATTCTAATTCTAAGAGAAATTGTTAGACTCAGTAGAAAAGAAAAAAGCCTGGATTGACTTTATTCTCCTAATCAGAGGTGAACCTTAATGATAATGATTCAGAAAGGATTAAATTAAAAGGATGGACAAAGATACATAAAGTTGGACAGTGAAGTTCAGAAACTCATCCTAAAAAAACTGCTCATCGTTGAGTATTAGTATTACTACAGTCACCACATGGCCATGGGGAATACTTCCAAGGTTCAGCAATGAGGTATATATAGCACTTTTTCTAAGATGAGTTTATGAATTTAATTATCAGAGCTCTTACGGTGAAAACTCTGATGGTCATTCTAGAAAAAGAGTTCTTAATTGCTTTGAAGGGTGGACTAGGTCCTGTCATTGGTGCATAGCGTGCCAAGGAGAGTACCTTGAAGATGACCATAGTGATTTTAAGAGTGAGGTATATAGTACTTTTTCTAGTATGAATTCACAAACTTAATTGTCTGACCTTGTACTAGGCCAAGGTTTTTCAACTTTTTTTTATCTCAAGCACAGTTGAACCTATAATTAAACTTTGGTGGCACACTTAAATTATGTTGATCAAAAGAGAAAAAGAATGAAAAAGAATACACTTACTGTGCTTTGTACTTCTTTTGAAAATAATTTAATTAATGATCTTTAAAAATTTTCTCGGCACCAAAGATTCTCTTGCAGCACACCAGTGTGCTGTGGCTTACCAGTTTAAAAGTCACTGTACTAGGCAAATGTTATCAAAAGAAATTTGATCTAGCTAAATTGATAGCCAGCAACGTAGACTATAAATAAGGAAGCATTATTATATTTAATAAGGGAGACCTTTAACTGAGGGAATGTGATTTATAACAGTTGCTGTTGGAAGTGGAGAAAAGATGAAATAAATGATACTGGTTTAATTGATAACCACATAAAAAATGAGCACATCTTAATCTCTATCTTACATTGTATATAGATTTTAATCCAGAAATAGATCACTGGGTACTTTCTTTGTGACCCTTTATGATACTAAATGAAACTTAAACTACCTCTTAACGTGCATAGATGTCACTTTCATGTGGATTGTGGCTCTGTCACAAGTAAAACAATTTTCTAGAAGTAGCATAAGCAAATATTTAACATGTTCTTGGAGAAGGAAACCATGTCTTCATTAGGACACACAGGCTTTACCAGAAAGGAAAAGATTGTTTGGACTGCATTAAGATTAGGACTGTCTGTTACAAACTTTATGAGAGTGTAAAGATATGCTACAGAATGAGAAGTGGTATTTATTATACAGGTAACTGACAAAATGCTTAAGATCAGAGTAGGTAAAGGCTTCCTACAAATTAATAAGAAAAAAGCAGACTAATAAAATAGTCTAGAATAACCACTTTATCAAAGTATGAAAGTTACTTAATTTCATTACTCACCAAGGAAATACAGTTTTAAATCAAAATAAGATTCTATTGTATACTCAACCAAAGTGCCTAAAATTTCAAAAAAAAAAAGGCAGTGTGGATGATAAAGATTAATTAGAATTGTGTCATATTCTTAGTGGGAATGTAATAAATTTTTTTTTATTTATTAAATCATAGCTGTGTACATTAGTGCAATCATGGGGTACAGTGTGCGGGCTTCATATACAATCTAAAATATTTTCATCCAACTGTTCGACATAACCTTCATGAGATTATCTCAGTTATTATGTGAAAACATTTCTGTTCTGCATTTAGTAGGTTTCACAGGCCTCACCTGTCCCTTCTAAGATGCACCATAAGTGTGATCCCACCATTTACCCTCTCGCCACCTACCCTCCTCCTTCCCTCCCTTACTCCTTTCCCCATATTCTTGTACTATAATTGAGTTATAGCCTAGATATGAAAGCTATAGTAGGGCTGTATACATTGGATACTTTTTCTTCTATTCTTGAGATACTATGCTAAGAAGAATGTCTTCCAGCTCCATCCAGGTAAACATGAAAGAGGTAAAGTCATCATCTTTCTTTAAGGCTGCGTAATATTTCATGGTATACATGTACTATAATTTATTAATCCATTCGTGGATCGATGGGCACTTGGACTTCTTCCATGACTTAGCAATTATGAATTGGGCTGCAGTAAACATTCTGGTACAGATATCTTTGTTATAATGTGATTTTTGATCTTCTGGGTATCTACCAAGTAAAGGAATTATAGGATCAAATGGCAGATCTATTTTTAGATCTCTGAGTTGGGAATGTAAATTGTTATATCCAACCTGGTGAACTCAATGCTCAAATATATCCATACGCTGTTAGTAGCAATTTCATTCCTAGTTAGATATGCAGCAGAAATGTGTGCTCCACGTGCACACCAAAAGACTTAAATAAGACAGTTTGTAATGTGTTGTTTATATTGACTCTAATTTGGAAATAGCACAAATGTTCATCATCAGTATAAAATAAATTGAAATATGTTCATATACTGGGATACCACACAGCAACGAAAGAATGAATTAGAGCTACACACAGCAATATGAATCTTCTGATTTTATTGAAGTAAAGTTAAAAATATGCATAAGTGATCGGTGATGTTAAAAGATACCTTTGGCTAGGAGCAGTGGGATACTGACTGGGAAGAAGTATAAAGGGAATGTTAGAGATGTGTATGTTTGATTCTTGACCTGTGTGATGGTCATTTGAGTGTGTTCATGTGATAACCTCTTAAGCTTTGTACTTCGCTTCTGAAATATGTTATATTACTGTTTAAACCACTTCAGTTAGGCAAATATGCATAAGTTTCCTTTGTCCTAAAATTTCCTAAAATGTTATGAAAATAGATTCAATTAAAAATACACTCACTGCTGGGGCCTATAATCTTGGCACTCTGGAAGGCAGAGGTGGGGGGATTGCCTGAGCTCAGATGAGACCAGCCTGAGCAAGAGCAAGACCCTATCTCTAAAAATAGCTGGGCATTGTGGTGGGCACTTGTAGTCCCAGCTCCTTGGGAGGTTGAGGCAAGAGGATCACTTGAGCCCAGGAGTTTGAGGTTGCTGTCTAGACTCCACAGCATTCTACAAAGTGAGACTGTCTCAAAGAAAAAGAAAGAAACAATACACTCAACTATTATGTGGATAGTTCTTTGTTTTTTTCCCTAATGTTTCTTTAAGTGATAACGAAGAATATTTGATTTTTTAAAATTAGAATTTATAAACCTGGAATCACTCATGCTTTGGTGCCAGCATTGTTTACCAGAATTGTTTATTTCAATTCATACTACAGATGCTAATCTTCATCTGAATTTATAAATGGGTTTACTTATTATGCACAAGGCTGATGCTGTGTTCAGTAGTAAATAAAAGGACATCTTTTAATTACTTTGCTAGCATATAGTTTGGCTGTTTTTAATAAAAAATTCTTTATGGACTTACTAATTCTTGCTTTTCAATATCTTAAATTATAGTATCTATATCTTGATTTAATTTTTCTATGGGCATTCTAGTAGCTAACATAGGACTTTATTTCCTAAATTAAATTTCCTCTTGGTTTTGGCAAATTTCTAGCTGAACTAAAACTCTTTTTTTTTGTATTTTAAGTATAGAGTAGGAACATTTATTTTAACACTTCTAAAAGATATTTGTCCATGCCTGATGATTTGATATGAAAATCAAACCCATCATACATTCCTCATCAGTCTGTCTACATCAAGGGCATGAATTAAAATTCTGATACAATAGGATATCCATATGCAAAAGAATGAAGTTGGAGTCCTGCCTCATACCATACACAAAAAGTAATTGACATTGGATCACTGACCTAAATATAAAAGCTAAAACTCTTAGAAGGAAGCATAGGAATAACTCTTCATGGCCTTGGAGTTGGCAATAGATTCTTAGATGTGTGATGCTGCGATATGATAAACATATGTATTTGATCTTTGTCCCTAGTTTTTGGCATACAGCTCCTAAAACGTTTGGAATTTCATGATTGGTAAGTGTGAGAGGAGTGCCTTTTGTTATTCATAAATCTATAATTTCTTTACTTAGCTTCTTTTTGGAGGATCTATCCAACACTGCTAAAGGAGTATTAAAATCTCCAACTACTATGGAGCTGGAGGAAATCACATTACTCATGTCTATTAGAGGTTTTCTTATAAATTGAGGTGCATTCTGGTTGGGTGCATAAATATTATTAATTGAAATCTCATCATATTGAGTGGGTACCCTTAACAAATATGTCCATTTTTATCCTCCTTTACTTTGGTTGGTTTAAAGCCTATTGTATCTGCAAATAAGATTGCAACACCTGTTTTTTTGTTTTCCATTTGCCTGGAATATAGATGAGCATCCCTTCACCTTGAGTCTAAATTTATCTTTTAAGCTAAGGTGAGATTCTTGTATGCAGCAGATATCTGGCCTTAGTTTTTGTATCCAGTCAGCCAACGTATGCTTCTTTAGAGGACAATTTAAACCATTCACATTAATTGAAAGTAATGGTAAATCGTTAGAAAGTACAGTGGACATTTTTAGTCCTTTCATCACTGTGGAAGGTGAAATTTGATAGTTTCTGGGTGAGTTTATTTTTGTGGTGGAGGTCTGCACTGTGGAGGATAGGTCTGAGAATATCCTGGAGAGCTGGCTAGGTTATAGCAAATTTCTTCAGCATGTGGATGTCGTTGAAGTATTTAATTTCTCCATTGTAAATGAAACTCAGTTTAGCTGGATACAATATCCTGGTTTGAGAGTTCTTTCATTTTAGGAGATTGAAGGTCAATGACCATTCTCTTCTAGCTTGAAAGTTTTGATCAGAGAGATCTAGATCTGCAGTTATTCTAATATTCTTCCCCTTGTAGGTAATAAATTTCTTACATCTGGCTGCTTTCAGAATTTTCTCCTCCATATTAACTTTTGTGAACTTAATTATGATGTGCCTGGAGGATGTCTTATTTGGGTTGGGTTGTGCTGGGGTTCTGAAACTGTCTGCTATGTGAATTTCAAAATCTCTTGGCATGTCTGGAAAGTTCTCTTTCATAATCTCATAAAGAAGAGACTCCGTGCCTTGTGATGCCAATTCATCATTTTCAGGTATCCCTATAAGGTGAATATTAGTGTTCTTCCAGTTATCCCAGAGCTGTCTGAGAGAACGATCCGTTTTGCCTTCCATTTCTCTTCTTCTTTGGAAGTTTGGGAGCTTTCAAGCTTTGTCTTCCGTGTCACAAATCCTTTCTTTTTCCATTCTGTTACTGAGGGATTCTACTGTATTTCTCAGATTTGAGGGTTACAGTTTCTTGTCTCAATGTGTCAAAATCTTTGGTCAGTTTGTCTTTGAATTCATTCAGTTCTTGAGACGTCTTTTGGGTCATCTTTTGAATTACTGCTTGAAATTCTAATTCCATCTTTTCCTCCACCGTGCTGATCTTATTTGCTATCCAGACTCTGAATTCAACTTCTGACATCTCAGCCATTTGCTTATGTCAGGGATCTTATGCTGTTATCTACCTTGTCGTTCCTTGGGGGAGTTGATCTACTCTGATTATTTATATTGCCAGAGTTTTTCTGTTGATTCCGCCTCATGATTATTTTTCACTTCCTATGATGGTCCGCAAAGTTGTGGAGGTGTCTGTCCCAGATCAGACCCTGGCAGACTCACTCTTTTGTTACTCTGTCTTTGTAGGGGTGGTCCTGTGTCTCTAATGATTTCTCAAACCCTGCAGGATGGAGAGCTTAAATCCTCCTCAGCCTGCTTAGAAGACACTTTAAATTTCTAACTTGGGCTAAGTAGAAGCTTTCCCAGGAATGCGCGTGTGGCTGGGATCGCTCCTTAAGTGGCTCTCCACTTACCCAGTGTGCCAAAACTGGTCTTACCCTATGCCCCTGAGGGCTAAGGCTGCAAAGCGTCTCAGTCCTTGCCTTTAGACTCCTCAGTCACTGGATTACTTGCTCCCACCCGATGTTTGTTCTACAATCCTGAGGGTGGAGCTTGCCAGGGCAATTCTCCCACAATTGCTCCACACAGCCCATAACCAAACACTGGCAGCTCCGTCTGGCTTGGTTCCCCAGTCTCGGGCCCCACACAACACTCAAGGATCCCTGCACTCGTGCCCAAGATCTCACAAGGTAGTTCAACAGAGCGCCAAGTCTAAAAGAAACCCAAACAGCTCACAGCAAGGCTTTTCCAGCTTGTAGTCCCACTGTTGCCCCACCCACAACTGCCAACAGGATTAGATCGAACTTACACACGCAACCACTTGCCCAATCTCCGTGGCTTTTTCCTTCCTCAGGGTGTCCAGAAGTTTCACGCTGTCTTCCTATGTCCCCAAAGGGAAGTTTCTGGGCAGATCCAGCCTGGCAGAGATGCCTGAAGTCCTCTCTCCCCAGTCTCACCGTGCCCAGTTGCAAGGCAGCTGTTACTCGGCCGCCATCTTGCTCCCATTCTTCCCCAAGTCTTTTTCAGCATGTAAGAATGTCTGTTTCTGCCAACCAGCTTTGTAAACATGGAGAAGTCCATGCACCTCACTGGTCCTTGTTTCCTCCTCTGTGAATTGAGCATGTTACATTAGAGGGTGTCTCAAGTCTCTTCCTGCACTGTCACCAAGGGTCCAGGACAGTGCCTGACATGTACACCTTGAATGGTAGGTACAGTCCCTGCCCTACTGGAGCTACCAGTGTGATGAAGGAAGAGGTTGCAAAGAGTAAATAAGCATCAAATCACAACGTGTGAAATAGGCCAGGGTAGGTGGAAGGGAGTGGATGCAGTGATGGGAGTCATGGGGAGGTGTGCACTTGGGGATCCGTGTCTGTTATAATAAGACATATGTCCAAGCCTATGGTAAGGGGAAGTGTGTTTGAGCGTAGAGCAGTAAGTGCAGAGGCCCTGAGGCACATGACGTTTGGGGTCCAGCAGGAAGCCATGGTGGCAGGGGTGACCTGTATGGAGGAGAGCTATGGATTTGAGTATGTTTACAGGTCCAAAGTGATCTGCCAGAAAATTGTCACTGACAGTAGGTGGCTGGCAGTGTTTCAGGTATCACATAAGGACTTGATAGTTTGACATTTTATTTCAGATTAGTGGAGACTCATAGTGGTATTTGAAAAGGTAGTTCTAAAAAACAAAATTACCATAGAACCTCCATAATTGACCACCTCCCTACAGTGGCCACCTCTTCAAGTTGACTGAGTTTTCATAGACCGGACACGCATCACATGGACTAAGGCCTAATTCTTCAGGTTGGCCACTTCTGTATGTTGACCAATTTGTTATAGCTCCTTAGGTCAACCTACAGGGGTTCTACTCTATTTCCTTTCTTTTTTGCCCACAGAAAATGGAAAGGACCTAACTGCAGGTGGAAATTAGTAAGAGGTTAATTACTTCCCTTGAAAACTTGCCTAACTGAGGTTTGTGCAACATATTGGGAGTTTACCAGCAACGTTTGTGTGTTGACAGAAGTGATGTTACATGCTGAGACTTGTTTCAGTTGAAGATTTAGGAGCGTGGTTGGGCATGGAAAGAACGCAGCTCTCCCTTTTCACCAATGGCTTTTATTTGCTAGGTAGCTCATAACTTAACGTTCCTTCCCCTAACCCTATTAACAGAAAATTGTTTCTTTTAGTTCCTCCTGCATTCTACCATCCAACTCATTTTTAGATACAGTGTTGATCATGTCATCTTCACCCCCCCTTTGCTTTGTTGTGGCAAAATTAGAATTCATATTTAAATTTAAAGCCTCTAATACCTTTCTGTCTTTCCTTGTTATAATATGCCAGCCACAGAATCCACTCCTGTCATTTTGATATCTTCCAGAGCCTACGTCTCTCAGTAAGCCTTCTCCTTCTAGGTCAGGCTGGTGTTTGTTGTCATGGAGTAGTGCAGAAAAACCTAATAACTATAGACAGTAAATCTAGTGCTTCCCAGAGGTGTCCAGCCTGTGGTCCACGGTGCACATGGGTATTGTTTGAGGACTATTTGGCTTATCCGTGGTGTTGGATCTCATAAAAAGTATGCATGGACTTTTTTTGCTTTGTTTTGTTTTTTGATCATCGGCTGTCATTAGTGTTTGTGTATTTAATGTGTGGTCCAAGACAACAACTCTTTCACTGTGTCACAGAAAAAAAAAAGGTTGGACACCTTAGGCACTCATCACCAAGAGCTTTTTTACCCTAATAACTAGTGACCCTTGGGGTTTATTCCTCTCTTCAATGAGTGTCCCTTCACTATTTTTTGCATTTATGTCTTCTCAGGGTACCATACGATCCTGGGACCAGGGGCCAAAAGTCTGTAGATCCTGTCAATCAAATCCAGGGCTAGATGCTCAAGTGTGCTGTGTGTAGTCGGAGAACATTAGAATGGCAGTGCTGTCACTTACCACCTTTTTTAAACTTGGGAGCTTATTTACTTTTTCTGATTTTCTTATTTTCAGGCTTGTCCATTGGGTTTTCTTCTGTGCTGGGAAGGTGGTGACCTGCAGGAAGTGCAGTGTTTCAGCACTGGGGAGTTTTGGAACAAGCAGTTGTAATAATGGCCATCCTGGTTACTGTTTTCTTTGTACTGAATTCTAGAACTGGTTGGTGTAATTATATAATAAGCAGAAAAAAACATCTGGCCAAAATGAAACTAGAATAGAGTGCCATTCTAAACTAATGTGCCTGGACCTTAGGGACCGGTGATTGATCCTGTAGAAAGTTATTTATAAGCAAGTGTGCTCCCGGATCTCTTGATTCCATGTTTCTGACAAACACTATCTAACAGATACATGGTGCTAAGTGTTCAGGGAAGGCATTTTGACTTCAAAAGTCATTCTCCATTTCACCATTCAAAAAAATGGTGCAAAAAATGGTTTGCGACCACGGAATTTTCTTCCTAGTAAGCAGCTGTTTGTCTGAGCCCTCTGCTCCTCCTCCATCCCCTGTCCTTTTCCATGCCTGCCTGCCCTTGTCCTGGGGAAAAGCAAGGCCTGCAGAGATGGTTTGATATAGTTCACACTTCACATTTTCCTTAAGAACTTTGGAGTCAGGAACCCAGCTCTCCTGTATTCTTCACACAGGCAAGTTGTTTTACCTGAGTCTGTTTCCTTAGCTATAAATGAGATAATTTTTGTGATCACCCCAAGCACAACAGCTGCTTCATAGTAAGCAATCAGTGTCTGCTTCTTCCCTTTCCCAAGAGTACCAGATATTGGTTGCATGCTTTGTTTTATTTGCCCAGTCTGTCTTAATACATTATTTCAGTGCCTGAGTATTATAATGCATAAGAAATGCAGAGCTGGGCATAGTAGCTTACTCCCGTTTTTCCAGAACTTTGGGAGCTCACCGATGCAGGAGGATCCCTTCAGGCAAGAGGTTCAAGACTAGCCTGGGCAACAGAAGGAGACCCCATCTCTAGGACCCATGACCCAAAAAATAAATAGCCGGGCTTTGTGGTGCATTCCTGCAGTCTCAGCTACTTAGGAGGCTGAGGCAGGAGGACCACTTGAGCACAGGAGTTTGAGGCTGTAGTGTGCTATGATGGTGCTACGGTAGTCCAGTCTGGGGGACAGAGCAGGATCTCATTTCTTAAAAAGAAAAAGAAACACATACAAAATATTTTTAGACACACATGACTTACATTTCTCAGAATTGTCACAGATTCTTAATACATCTAAATTGGTTGATGAGCAGCATGATATCATAGACAAGACTCAGCATTTTTCCAAGTTACACCAGCTCTTCTTGCTTCTTGGTCATGTTTTCATTTCTCAATCCTGCCTGCATCCCAGTAACACAGCTGTCATTACTTTGAGGTGGTGTTTCTGCTAGCATGGTAAGGGAGCAACATTTTCTATAATAAATGGCATCATAGGCCCTGGTGGAGAGGATTGCTATTGAGTACCCCCTCACTCCCTCGTGAACACCTGATCATCACTCATTCACTCCCTCTTTCACTTACCCCCTGACTCCTTCCCTCCCTTTCACACTCATCGCCTTAGTCATTCACTCGTTCATTCCTTCTCTTATTCACTCACTTTCTCACTCACTCAGTTTGTATTAGTTAGTGCTTTGGGTTGCATTCCTCATCTCAAATTAGGACAGCCTTTTCCAAGAGACATCTCTCAGAATGGCTATGCCACTGAATGAACTGAGGAAGAGTTAGGCTTCATGAACAACTGGAACCCAGAACTTGAATGCCTCCATGATTTTATCTTCTAGTTCACTCTTATCACTTCTCTGCAGAACAGCCTCCTCATCCTTTTGGTCTATGTGAAGACCATCCCTAGTCCAATAATTTGAGAAAGAGACACAGTGATATAGCTTAGATCAGATGCTGGCCTTGGACCAGTCAGCTCTGGCCAGAAGGATGTGATCATGTAGAGACATGGTGGTTCCTTCAGGAATTGTATGGATGGAGTGAGGAGAGGAACATGGAAAGGGGATGCTGAGTACAAAGCTCCGGAGACTTCCACATACCTGTTCTGCCATCGTAGGTAGTGGGCTTTTGCTTGAAATGCTAAAAAAAAATATATCCCTAAACTCAGGCTGCTCGCAGCCATGTAATTGAAGATGAAGGTGCCAACAAATAATTGCGGTGCAGTGATGCTGGTTTTGTAGTAATGGAGGTACGAGTTAGATAGGAGTAAAGAAGAGGTGGTCAGTTTGCTTAGGTCAGACACAAGCAGCCTCTGCCAGGGGCTGTATAGCTGAGCATAGTGCAGGTCTTCACATGAGCCAGTTGAATTACTAGATATACTGGGGACTAGGGCTAGCCTTGGAATTTTCTAAGTACAGACATTTTCATTAAGAGGCCTTTATTGGAATGCCTTTTTAAAATCATTTGTTGATGAGCATAACAACAATGAAGACACAAGTTACCAAAACCTGTGGGATACTGCAAAAGCAGTTCTGAGAGGAAAATTTATCGCTTTAGATGCCTGCATTCAAAAAACAGAAAGAGAGCGCATCAATAAACTCATAAGCCATCTTATGGGATTGGAAAAAGATGAACAGAAACAATCAAAAATCTTCCAACCAAAAAATGCCCTGGTCCAGTTGGCTTCATGCCAGAATTCTATCAAACCTTCAAGGTAGAGCTTATTCCCACACTGCAGAAATTATTCCAAATAATTGAGGAGGAAGGAATCTTCCCCAACACATTCTATGAAGCAAACATCACCCTACTACCAAAACCAGGAAAAGACCCAACTGTTAATTTCCGACTAATTTCACTCATGAATATAGATGCAAAAATTCTCAACAAAATCCTAGCCAATAGATTATAGCTTATCATTAAAAAAGTCATACATCATGATCAAGTAGGTTTCATCCCAGGGATGCAAGGCTGGTTTAATATACGCAAGTCCATAAACGTTATCCACCATATTAACAGAAGAAAAACCAAAGATCATATGATCCTCTCAACAGATGCAGAAAAAGCATTCGATAAAATCCAGTATCCTTTTCTAATTAGAACACTGAAGAGTATAGGCATATGTGGCACATTTCTGAAACTGATCAAAGCTATCTATGACAAACCCACAGCTAATATTTTACTGAATGGAGTAAAACTGAAAACTTTTC
>CAUYON010101273.1:0-33344 GCA_963573935.1 Arctocebus calabarensis | reverse complement strand
ATGACTTGGCTATTATGAATTGAGCTGCCATGAACAATCTTGTGCAAATATCTTTGTTATAAAGTGATTTTTGGTCTTTTGGATAAACACCTAGTAGAGGAATTGCAGGATCAAACAGCAGGTCTACTTTTAGATCCCTGAATATTCCCCATACTTCTTTCCAAAAGGGACGTATTAGCTTGCTCTCCTACTAGAAGTGCAGAAGTGTTCCCTTTTCTCCATATCCACACAAACATCTGTAGTTTTCAGATTTTGTTATGTGAGCCACTCTTATGGTAGTTAGATGATATCTCAAAGTGGTTTTGATTTGCATTTTTCTGATGATTAAAGATGATGAGCACTTTTTTTTTTTTTTTTTTGGCAGTTTTTTTTTGACCAGGGCCAGTTTGAACCCGCCACCTCCAGTATATGGGGCTGGCTCCCTAGTCCTTTGAGCCACAGGCTCCCTCCAATGATGAGCATTTTTTCATGAGTCTGTAGGCCAAGCGCCTATCATCTTCAAAGAAGCTTCTGTTCAAGTCCCTTACCCACAATGAAATGGGATTACTTGTTCTTTTCTTATTAATAAATTTGAGTTCTCTGTGGATTCTGGTTATCAAACCTTTGTCAGAAGCATAACCTGCAAATATCCTCTTCCATTCTGAGGGCTGTCTGCTTGCTTTACTTACTGTGTTCTTGGCTATGCAAAAGCTTTTTAGTTTGATCAGATCCCAGTAAAGTATTTTTGGTGTTGCTTCAATTGCCCAGAGCGTCCTCCTCATAAAATATTCTCCCAGGCCAATTTCTTCAAGTGTTTCTCCTGCACTCTCTTCAAGAATCTTTATAGTTTCATTTCTTAAGTTTAAGTCTTTTATCCAGTGACAGTCAATTTTTGTTAATGGTGAAAGGTGTGGGTGCAGTTTCAGTCTTCTACAGGTTGCCAGCCAATTCTCCCAGCACCATTTGTTAACTAGGGAATCTTTCCCCCAGTTAATATTTTTGATGAGTTTATCAAAGATCAAATGACAATTAAGTGTCTGGGTTCATCTCTTGGTTGTCAATTCTGTTCCATACATCTACCTCTCTATTTTTGTGCCAGTACTATGCCGTTTTGATCACTATAGATTTATGGTATAGTCTGAAGTCTGGTAGTGTGATTCCTCCTGATTTGTTTTTATTTCTGAGTAATGTCTTGGCTATTCAAGGTTTTTTCTGGTTCTATATGAAATAAAGTACTATTTTATCCTGATCTTTAAAGTATGATGGTGGTGCTTTGATAGGGATTGCATTAAATTTGTAAATTGCTTTCGATAATATGGACATTTTAACAATGTTGATTCTTCCTAGTCATGAGCGTGGAATGTTTTTCCATTTGTTAACGTCTTTGGCTATTTCTTTCCTCAGAGTTTCATAATTCTCTTTATAAAGATCTTTCACATCCTTTGTTAGGTAAATTCCCAAATATTTCATTTTCTTTGGCACAACTGTAAAGGGAATAGAGTCCTGGACTGTTTTTTCAGCTTGACTATTTTTGATATATATAAAAGCTACTGATTTGTGAGTACTGATTTTGTATCCTGAGATGCTACTGTATTCCTTGATCACTTCTAAGACTTTTGTGGTTGAGTCCCTGGGGTTTCCAGGTATAAAAGCATATCATCCACAAAGAGTGAAATTTTGATCTCCTCTGACCCTATTTGGATACCCTTTATTGCCTTCTCTTGCCTGATTGTGATGGCTAAGACTTCCATTACAATGTTAAAAAGCAGTGGAGACAATGGGCAACCTTGCCTGGTTCCTGATCTAAGTGGAAATGATTTCAATTTTACTCCATTCAATATGATATTGGCTGTGGGGTTTCCTGTAGATGGCCTCTATCAGTTTAAGAAAAGTCCCTTCTATACCTATTTTCTTAAGTGTTCTGATCATGAAAGGGTGCTGGATATTGTCAAAAGCTTTTTCTACATCTATTGAGAGAATCATATGGTCTTTGTTTTTAATTTGTTTATGTGATGTATTATATTTATAGATTTACATATATTGAACCAACCTTGAGGCCCTGGGATAAAACCCACTTGGTCATGGTGTATAATTCATTTGATGCGTTGCTGGATTCTGTTTGCTAGGATCTTATTAAATATTTATGCATCTATGCTTATTAAAGATATTCGTCTATAGTTTTCTTTTCTTGTTGGGTCTTTTCCTGGTTTGGGGATCAGGGTGATATTTGCTTCACAGAATGTGTTGGGAAGTATTCTTTTTTTTTTTTTTTTTTTTTTTTTTTGATGTTTTGGAAAAGGTTATGTAATATAGGTACTAGTTCCTCTTTAAAGGTTTGGTAGAATTCTGATGTGAAGCCATCTAGTCCCAGACTCTTCTTCTTCGGGAGATTTCGTACAGTTGACTCTATTTCAGCACTTGATATAGATCTGTTCAGCATTTCCAATTCTTTCTGATTAAGTCTAGGAAGTTGGCATGCTTCCAACTATTGGTTAATTTCTTTCAAATTTTCATATTTCTGAGAATAAAGTTTTTCATAGTATTCATTAAGGATTTTTTTAATTTCTGAGGTGTCTGTTGTTATTTCACCTTTGTCATTTCTGATTGATGATACTTTGACTTTAATTTTCTATTTTTGGTTAGAATGGCCAAAGGTTTATCAATTTTGTTGAATTTCTCAAAAAAACAACTGTTTGATTCATTGATCTTTTAATAATTCTTTTGCTTTCAATTTCATTTAATTCTGCTCTAATTTTTGTTATTTCTTTTCTTCTGCTGGGTTTGGGGTTGGAATGTTCTTCCTTTTCCAGTTGCTTAAGATGTCCCATTAAGTTATTGACTTCCTCTCTTTCCATTCTCTTGAGGAAGGGTTGCAACGCTTCCCTCTTAGGTCTGCCTTTGCAGTATCCCACAGGTTATAATTCATGTCTTCATTATTGTTTTGTTCTAAATATTTGGCAATTTCCTTCTTAATCTCATCTATGACCCAGCAATCATTCAGCATAAGGCTATTTAGTTTTCATGTCTTTGTATGAGTATGCACCTGTTATTGGTGAGTTCAACTTTTATTGCGTGATGATCCAAGAAAATACAAGGAATAATTTCTATACTTTTAAATTTGCTGAGGTTAGACTAGTGACCTAAGATGTGATAAATTTTGGAGGATGTTCCATGGGCTAATGAGAAGAATGTGTATTCAGCTTTGTTAGGATGAAGTGTTCTGTAGATGTCTGTTAAATTCAGTTGTTGTATGGTGAAGTTTAAGTCCAAAATTTCTTTGCTTAGTTTCTTATTGGAGGATCTGTCCAACACTGCAAAAGGGGTGTTAAAAATCTCCAACTATTATGGTGCTGGAAGATAGTAAATTGCTCATGTCTGTTATGGTCTCCCCTATAAATTGAGAAGCATTCTGGTTGGGTGCACAAATGTTAATAATTGATATCTCATCATGTTGAGTGTTTCCCTTAACAAATAGGAAGTGACCATCCTTGTCTTTCCTTACTTTTATTGGTTTAAAGCCCTTGTATCTGCAAATAAGATTCCACCCCTGATTTTTTCTGATTTCTGTTTGCCTGGATTACAAATGCCCATCCCTTCACCCTGAGTCTATATTTATCCTTTAAGGTAAGATGAGATTCTTGTATGCAGCAGATATCTGGCCTGAGTTTTTGTATATAGTCAGCGAACCAGTGCCTCTTAAGAGGACAGTTTAAGGCATTCACATTAATTGAGAGTATTGATAAGTCTGGTAGTATTTTGGGTGTCAAGTTTTTTGAAAGTCCAGTGGACATTTTGAATCTTTTCACCCCTGTGGAAATTGGGTTTTGGTCAAGAATTTCAGAGTGAGTTTACTTTGGTGGTAGAGCATTGTGCTGGTCATTATAAAGGATGGGTCTCAGGATATCCTGAAGAGTTGGTTTGGTTATGGCAAATTTCTTCAATGTGTGTATATCATTAAATTATTTAACTTCTCTGTCATAAATGAAGCTCAATTTTGCTGGATACAGGATCCTGGGCTGAAAGTTGTTTTGTTTTAGGAGATTGAAGGTCAATGATCATCTTCTTCTGGTTTGAAAAGTTTCAGCAGAAAGATCTGCAGTCATTCTAATATTCTTCCCCTTGTAGGTTATGATTTTCTTATGTCTGGTTACTTGCAGGATTTTCTCCTTCATATTAACTTTGGCAAAGTTAATTGCAACTTGTCTAGAAGATGCTTAATTGGGGTTGAGTTGTGCTGGGGTTCTGAAAGTGTCTGCTATCAGAATTTCAATCTCTTGCCATGCTTGGGACGTTCTCCCCAATTAACTCTTAGAGTAGAGTATCTGTACCTTTCAGACCATCCTCTTCTCCTTCAGGGATTCCTATGAGGTGAATGTTTGCTCTTTTGGAGTCCCACAATTCTCTCAGGGACTGATCAATTTTTGTTCTCCACTTCTCTTCCTCTCTGAGCGTTTGGGAGCATTCAAAAGCTTTATCTTCAATGTCGGAGATCCTTTCTTCTGCCTGCTCTATTCTGTTACTGGTGGGTCCCCAGGTGATTTGCCCAGGTCAAGAGTTCCAAACCAATTGTCCCAGTCAACAGAAACACCAATCAGGTGGGAGAGTTCAAAGGGTCTTCAGCATCTAGGCAGCAGGGGTCCATTGGCAGCTCAATTTTACCCCAGGGGGAGAGACCATGGAGCTGCCACCACTGTCAAGGGTGGCACTGCCATTCTTGAAGTTGGTGCCGCCTGTAGTGCTGTGGGTAGTGCTGTGTGCAGGTTGCAGGAGGCAGTGGGGAGCTGGAGGGCATTGCCACTGGCTGCAAGGGTCACAGGAGCTGGGCCAGGAACTGGAGGGCAGAGCTGCTGATCCCTGTTCTCCTGATGCAAGAGCTAGGCTGGGTACCAGAGGGCGGAGCCACTGACCCCTGGCCTCAGGCTGCAGGAGCCAGGTGGGAAGCTGGAGGGTGGAGTCGCCCACCTTTGGGTGCCTCAAGGGTCGCAGAAGCCAGGTGGAAGTCACTGGCAGTAGGCCACATGAGTTTCACAGGAGCCAGGCAAGAGTTGCCAACCACAGCCACCTATCTCAGGAGCCCTGCAGGGAGCCGGTGGGCTACAGTCCCCGGTGGTCGGTAGTGGGACCCGAGCTATGCTCTTTCCAACACGTGCAAGTCTCTCTCCCCTGTGACTCTATCAAAGTTATAGTTTTCTGCACAACTGTCCCACA
Source organism: Arctocebus calabarensis (assembly GCA_963573935.1). NCBI lineage: Eukaryota > Metazoa > Chordata > Mammalia > Primates > Lorisidae > Arctocebus > Arctocebus calabarensis. Next base: position 28,157 of record CAUYON010101273.1, on the reverse strand, counting down.
GCTCATGAGGTGCCCCGCCCTAGCAAAAATCTGCTAAATGCTCAGGATTTTGCAGGGAATAGTCTTCCAGACTGCCAGGAGAGGGGGAGGGGTGGATTGGGAGTTCAGGAAGGTAGGGAGAATATTAGATCAACTTTTGGCCCAGACAAGAGACTACCTGGGCTTGCAGTGGTATCTCTCCGTGGAGGGGGTCCTGGCCCTCAGTTGTTCTCTCCCCTTTGGTGAAACAAAAGGTGCTCTGTTCTCTACTCGCCTCAAACTGCTCTCCTCAGAGGGGAGGGGGGAAGGATTCCTGTCCTCTTTGGGATGGGTTTTGTCCCTGAAATTTGTTTCCTTGGAGTCCCAACTTGTCACAGCAGGGGTGATGCGAACCTATCGATCCTCTCTCTCAACTCAGCTCCTGATCTTCACTTTATTGGGTTATTTCTGACCATTATTTCTCCCTCTGGCCGGGAGCCTCTGCCAGGCTGGCTTCAGTTGGCCATCTTGCCTCCCTCCTAAGCTTTTCTTTTAAACACGTATTTATGAGAATTCCAACTTTGTCATTTGATGTTACCACTAAACAAGAATCTCAGGTTTGACTGCCCAGTACTAGGGTAAGATGAACACTTCATGCTGAATGTTGTTTAGACATTCCTATAGGCATAAATTTTAAAACTCACCCTTTTACCCAGTTTATGCTTAAGGAACTTTGCAACTGGCATCTATTCACAATAAGCTACTATAGCTACAGTCATCACTTCTAGAGACATAGGAAGTATTCACTTTGCCAGCTACCCATACTTGACTTGCCTAATGCATGGGCTAGGAAAGCTGTAGATGTTGGGATTTGTTTTTCTTTTTAGGATGAAAAATGACTGGGAGGCAATTTTAAATAATTTCTTTAAAGAGAAAATTCTAACAGATTAAAAAGTGATTGGAAGTTCAACCCCTGGAGAGACAAAATAAGAGAGGTATATTAATATTTATGTAAGAAAGGTTTTTACGCTTGGGTTTAATACAAGGAATAACTTTGGTCACTAAGATTTCCTTGAATGCTAAGGCAGATTTCTTAACGAGAGTGCAGCTATCTGCATGTTCAAATGAAAAGCAAGCCCCCTACCTCCAGGCAAATATTCAGCCAGTATGCAGTAAATGGCCTTCAGCTTAAAAATATTTAAAAAACTTCAGTACCAGTTGATAAATAGGCACTGCCAGAAGCCCCTAAGTGATCACCTATCTAGGCCACACTGATCCCCCTGGTATCTTCCAGGCTTTCCCATAGTCTAACAATAACGGATTAACCCCAGGAACAGCAAAAGGTCTTCCAGACCATATTCCAATGCTAAGGTTTAGTGTACAATTCTGTTTAGTGGCTCATATCATACTGGTGTTTGAATATTTTAAATATCATTCCTGGTTTCCTTGATAGTATCCCCCTACTTGAAACCATTTTGTAGGCAGAATCAACCAGCTTATCAGAGGATCACCCCAATAGACTTTATTTCTTTTATATAAGCTAAGTTTACTTAAGCTAAGTTTACTTACAATAAGAAAAAACTAATATGTAAAATATTAGCAAAATTAACTTGAAGAAAATTTTAATAAAAGTTGGGGAAAGAATTTCTACCTTAAGAAATAACCAACATACAATCAAAATATTTCTGATTGTATATGAAGCACATTCTGCCCTATGATTGCACCAATGTACACAATTATGATTTAATAAAATTATTTTAAAAAAAAGAAAGAACCAACAAATTATTATTGTCAGGGATTTTAATACTGTGAGCAAATTGAAGGAGATATGAATTGATGGAGCTTTGCTGGTTGTTTATTCACTGTGCCATATTCTGGGAGGTAATTCAACAATAGATTCGGCACCATTCCTGTACTCAATGTTTTTTCAACCCAGCAGGGGAAATATTACAGGTACCCAGTTAACTATTCATACATGGTAAAATGCAAGCAGCCATTTAAATAATCATATTAGTGCTAAGTGTTTCTTACAGAGGTATAAAGTCAGCATAGTTTTAGTGGTACAAAAGAACCTCCAGACAAGAAAATGTTTTGTTCCTGAGAAACAAAATGGGAGGTTCCCTTAGGCAATACCGGATTATCCCTGTGATGTTAAATTAGTACTGACTGCAGTGAAGGTTTAATGCTGCAAACCCTCACTATTAAAGAAAATCTTAGTGAAATCAGTAGAGTGATGCCAAACAAACCACTGTAGGATTTCTTCCGCTCCTATAATGGAAACAAAATTGGGTAATTTTGATTCCCTTAGCATCCTGTATGAATTATGTTTGCTAATAGAATGCAAATGTCATTGGTAAAGAAAGAACAGAGATGAATCATTATAATGAATGTTCAAATAAAGAGCATCAAATTCAGAAAGCTACATCATTATATTGCCTAAATAAAACCAAACAGAATCTCCCACTGCCAATAGTCTTTGGCCTTTGTGTATAACACATAAGTACAATGACTAGAACACTGATTCCTCCTGGGTGGTGCTTTAATTGGTATAACTGTTACATGGGCTTTCTGTAAATCCAACAGAGTTCTACTGAGGTTCCCTTAGCCACTTTGGGGAAGGTGCATCCATCCCTCCTCAATCTCCTGCCCCAGACTTCCTACCACCAATTATAATGGGAAGGGTAATGCAGAAGGATGGTTTGTCTTATACCAGACCTAACCCACTCACCTGCCATCCTCACCTCAGGACCTCTGGCACTTGCCAAATGGCTTCCCCATTCCAGGATCATGGGGATTGAAGGTGCATCTGCATGTGGTAGGGAATGGGCTCCCTAGGTATCAGACATCAGATTGTTCTTACTCTTTTGCCTTATTTACCAAATCAGTTCCCACCTACTATGCACCAAGTGTAGCCACTTACATTTTATTCCTAGAAGCCTATCTGCTTTCTTTTCCCCACTGGCCAATTCACTGGTATCCTGAAATGTATCAACCTCAGTTCTCTCCTCTGATGAGCTTAAGTGGAATTTACTAATCCCTGCTAAACTGTCTGTGACTCTATCATATAAATAAAGGCTATGGACTCTAGGTTAGATTAGATTATAACCATCAAATTAATTTTACTGCAAAGGTCAGGCTGCTCTCTTGGCATTGTTGTGCTTGAAAGTTAGTCACCGCATGCTTGACCAAAACCTCTCTGCCTAAGCGTATTCCAACCAGATTTCAAGATATAGCCAGATTGAAAACCATACATTTGGTGATAAAAAGTTGTATACTCTGGCCCCCTGGAAATAGCAAGCAGCTGCAGTGATTTCCTCTGTATATACAATACATCATCATCCCAGGAGATAATGAGCATTAAGCTCAGCACCTCTTGCTCCCAAAGCAAATGTCTGTTCATCTTTTCCACCTAGCTGCTCATGTCAGGGTAAAGAAATATTTCTTCTCAAATGACTGCTAGGCTTGCTTGTCTGAAAAGTGCTGCCCCTGGGGAAGCAAGACCTATCAGTGGAGTTTGGCTCTAAAAAGACAAATCATATTCAAATACTGGAAGACACCTCCATCCTGGTTCCCTTTAACCTTTGTCTGTCTTCTTAATTTACCACAGGCTCTCTCTTTCCAGCTCACCTCCTTTGGCCAATCCTGTTGTGAGTTCATGCACTCCTGATGTATGTGTTTAATATACTCATAAGTTCAAGCTCTACAAGTAACACTCATGTAATAACTTGCCATTTATACTCCAGGAAAAATCCAAAGATGGACTCTGAGGCTATAAAGTACTACCTAGGCTATTGTCAGAACTACAATACCTTGAAGTTATAGGGGTTAGGATCGCAGACAGAATTCTTACAGCATGATGGTTCCTTTGGGCATAATTATGTTCTTTTTCAAGTGTCCTAAAAAAAGACAGCAGTGGTCAATTTTCTATTGCAGAGAATGGGACCTATGGAGGGAAATGCAATCAGCTTGTAATGCTAAATTGTATTATTCCTAATGAGCAGTTTACAAGTAGATCTAGAGAAGCTTCATAGTCTGTTGCTGGTTACAAAATTCGGGTTTCTCCTGTGACAATAACACTACTAGCTCACTGTGTCAAGGATAATGTGTGCGGTCAGTAGTTGAGTTCTCCAGAATAATCCATACCCAATGCCCATGGCTTCTACAGCCAGTAGTGTTTGCCAAGACTAGGGCAAGGAGAGGTGTGTAGCCTGTACAGGTGAAGCAGAGAATGGAAAGTGAAGTGGTTCAAGAAGCCCTCGTCTCGGATACCATGAACACTAGCAAAGGTGCTAAAAATGGATGCAAAGTGCCTTTTGGAAGAAAGTTCAAGCCCTTCCTAGAGATACCCTGTGAATGGAATGACCCTCCATCTGGACAAGCACACAAGTCAAACACCTGAATTTCTAAAACAGGATGACAGCTTGGCCACTTTCTATGTCTTAATAGCTAAAACATGTGGTGCTCTCTCTTCAGTCCACAACATAGTCTATCTGCCTTCCCTTTGCTCACCAGAGCCCTCAGTCTTGAATTAGTAACCATCCAGCTCTAAGACAGATACAGGAAATGCCCCCCAGGGGTACTTTCCTGAGAAGCACTGTCTATGAGGAAGCAGGCCCTCTCCGTGGAGTTTGGTACAAATATGGCATGTTCATATTCAGATAACAGCAGACACCTCATCCTGGTTCCTTTAAACACATCTGTCCTTCTAAATTTACCCCATTTTCTCTTTGTTCATCATTGCCTTTGGCCACCCCTCTTGTGAGTACATTTACTGCTCATTGAAATATCTAATATACTTGACTATTTACTTCTACTGGTAACATTCATGTGGGAAATTGCCAGCATCCCACCTTTCGGGTTTTCTCATTTTCTCACTTTTCCTGTGACCAGTAGGACAACTGGTCTTGTCACTTTATACTTGGGCTTTACAGCAAGTCTTTTTGGGCCTTTATTTTTTGTTGGGTTTTGTTGGTTTTTTTTTTTCAGATTAATATGAGGGGACAAATTATTAGGTCACATTGTTTGCATTTGTTAGGTATAGTTCAAGTTGTAATTGAGCCCTTCACCAGGGGGTGTGCTGTATACCCTTATATTGTGCCCATTTAATGAGAGCTTACCAATCCCCACTCCCTCCTCCCCTCCCTCCATCCCCTCCTCCCCCTCCCCCAACTTGAATTTAATTTTTTTTCTCAAGTGGAGATGTAGTGTTTATCTATTGGTTTCGTATTAGTATAGCACACATTGGATACTTGATTTTCCCTTCTTGTGATACTTTATTAAGAAGAATATGCTTTGACTTCATCCAAGTAAATACAAAAGATGTAAAGTCTCCATCTTTTTATGGCTGAATAGTATTCCATGGTATACATATATCACAGTTTTTTTTATTGTTGGGGATTCATTGAGGATACAAGAAAGCAGATTATGCTGATTGCATTTGTTAGGTAAAGTACCTCTTATACATGTATCTTGCCCCTCAAAAGTGTGTCACACACTGAGACCCACATCCCCTACCCCCTTTCCTCTCTATGCTCTTCCTTCTCCCACCCCCTCCCTCCTTCCCACTCTCTGCTCTTCCTTTTCCTCACCCCCTCTCTCCTCTCTCTCTGCTCTGCCCTTCCCCCACCCCCCACCATGTACTAGGTCATTAATTGTCCTCATATCAAAATTGAGTACATAGGATTCATGCTCTTCCATTCTTGTGATGCTTTACTAAGAATAATGTATCCCACTTCCATCCAGGTTAATGCAAAGGATGTAAAGTCTCCATCTTTTTAATGGATGAATAGTATTCCATGGTATACATAAACCACAGCTTGTTGATCCATTCCTGAGCTTGTAGGCATTCAGGCTGTTTCCACATTTTGGCAATTGTAAATTGAGCTGTGATAAACAGTCTAGTGCAAGTGTCCTTGTGGTAAAAGGATTTTTTTCCTTTCGGGTAGATGCCCAGTAATGGGATTACAGTGGAGGTCTAGCTTGAGTTCTTTGAGGGTTCTCCATACTGCCTTCCAAAAAGGTTGTATTTGTTTGCAGTTCCATCAGCAGTGTACAAGTGTTCCTTTCTCTCCACATCCATGCCAGCATCTGCAGTTTTGAGATTTTTGTGATGAGAGCCATTCTTGCTGGGGTTAGATGGTATCTCAGGGTGGTTTTGATTTGCATTTCTCTACTAATTAGGGATTAGTATGAGCATTTTTTCACATTTGCTGGCCATTCGTCTGTCTTCCTTAGAGGAGGTTCCATTCATCTCTCTTGTCCATTGATATATAGGATTATTGGCTTTTTTCATGGGGATTGAGTTCTCTATAGATCCTAGTTATCAAGCTTTTGTCTGATTCAAAATATGCAAATATCCTTTCCTATTGTGTAGGTTGTCTATTTGCTTTTGTTGTTATCTCCTTAGCTGTACAGAAGCTTTTTAGTTTAATTAAGTCCCATTTGTTTATTTTTGTTGTTGTTGCAATTGCCAAAGAAGTCTTTTTCATAAAGTCTTTCCCCAGGCCAATATCTTCAAGTGTTTTTCCTATGCTTTCTTTGAGGATTTTTATTTTTTTATGCCTTAAATTTAGGTCTTTTATCTATCTTAAATCAATTTTTGTGAGTGGAGGAAGGTACGGGTCCAGTTTCAGTCTTCTACATGTGGATATCCAGTTCTCACAACACCATTTATTGAATAGGGATTTTTTTCCCCCAGTGTATGTTCTTGTTTGGTTTATCAAAAATTAGGTGGCTATAACGTGTTAGTTTCATTTCCTTGTTTTCTATTCAATTCCAAGTGTCTATGTCTGTATTTTTGTGCCAGTACCATGCTGTTTTGACCACTATGGCCTTATAGTACAGCCTAAAGTCTGGTATGCTGATGTCCCCAGCTTTGCTTTTATTACTAAGAACTGCCTTAGCTATACGGGGTTATTTTCTGGTTACTGTGATATAAATATGAATTATATCATAGTTTATTAATTCACTCATGAGTTGATGGGCACTTGGGTTGATTCCATGTTTTGGTGATTGGAAATTGAGCTGCAATGAACATTCTAGTGCAGATGTCCTTATGATAAAATGATTTTTTTCTTCTGGGTAGATACATAATGGGATTGCAGGATCAAATAGAAGGTTTGCTTTTAGCTTTTTGAGGATTCTTCATACTTCTTTCCGTAGAGAAGCAACGTAGAGAAGGTAATAGTTTGTACTCCCACTAGCAGTAGAAAAGTGTTTCCTTCTCTCCACATCCATGCCAGCATCTGCTGCTTTGGGATTTTATAATGTGGGCTATCTCATTGGGGTTAGGTGATACCTCAGAGTGGTTTTGATTTGCATTTCTCTGATGATTAGGGACAATGAGAACTTTTTCATGTGTTTGTTGCTATATCTTCTTGGGAGAAGATTCTTTTTATGTCTCTTGCCCATTTATAAGTGGGATTGTTTGCTCTTGTTGATTAGTTTGAGTTCTAGGTATATTTAGTTATCAGTCCTTTTTCAGATAGATAGTATACAACCTCCCATTCTGAAGATTGTCTGTATGCTTTAGTTGTGACATACAACTAAACAGAAGCTTTAGTTTGAATGTGCATAGTTTAACTATGCAGAAGTTTTTTAGTTTGATCATGTCCCATTCATTTATTTTTGGTGTTGCTGCAATTGCTAAGAGGGTCTTCTTCATAAAATTTTTTCCCAAGCCAATGTTGTTAAGAGTTTTACCCTACTTTTCTTCTAGAAGTTTTATTGTTTCATGTCTTAATTTTGTATCTTTTATACAGCGAAATTCAATTTTTGTAAATAGTGAGAGGTATGGTTTTAGTTTCAGTATTCTACTTGTAGCTAACCAATTCTCCCAGCACCATTTATTAAATAAGGATTATTTTCTCCAGTGCATGCTTTTGTTAGATTTATTGAAGATCAAATGATGATATGTGGCTAGGTTCATTTCTAGATTCTTATTCTATTCCATACATTTATGTCTCTATGTTTGTGCCAGTACCATGCTGTTTTGATCGCTGTAGACTTGTAATATAAACTGAAGTCTAGTGACATGATGCCTCCAGATTTGTTTTTATTTCTTAGAATTGCCTTGTCTACATGGGTTTGTTTTTTTTCTGGTTCCATATGAAACTAAGTAATATTTCTTCAAGTTCTTTGAAGTAGGACATTTGTGCTTTGATGGGAATTACACTGAATCTGTAGATTGCTTTGTGTAATGTGGATGTTTTAACAATGTTGATTCTTCCCAGCCATGAGCTTGGCATGTTCTTCCATTTGTTAACATGTCCTACTATTTCTCTTCTCGGGGTTACATAGTTCTTTCTGTAAAGATCCTCCACATTCTTTGTTAGATACATTCCTAGATATTTCATTTTTTCAAAGTTACACCTATTGGTCTTTATTTTCTGTGGTGATCTGTCTACCCCTATCCCCAACTACACAGTAAGCTCTCTGAGAAGATCTTCAGTCTTCTGAGGGTCTTCTGCTTCTCTTATTTTTCAACCACTAATGGAAAGCACCATAGCAGCTCAGTAAGGACCGGTTAGTTCATTTGGAACTAGGAAAGACTTTCCTAGTGGATTATACTGGTTTCTGAATTCAGATGTGCTCTTTTTTCTTTCTAGAAGTAAACTTGTACTCTCAGGTTACTATTATACTCCACCAGAAGTAAAAATATATGCTGTGGTTCTGTGCTACAAGCTGCAGTCAGATTTTCCAAATGCAGTGGTTTAAGGATCATGCTACTTTCACTTGTAGCTAAAAGGGTGACTGGAAACCCTGACCCATCGCATTCCATAGGTGCTACCATCATGGAAAGAACAGCCCAAAGGCCTTTACCTCCTCACCTTGGCTCCTTTTATAACCCAAATTCTGTTATGGAACACTGGAGCCACGTCTGCTGATTTTCACTTAACCTTTCAAAGCCTCCCTGTTTTCCTCAGAAAAGCCCATCAATATTGACCTGCTTTGAAAGCATGTTTTAAAGATGTAATGCTGATAAGAAAACACTCTATGAGAAAATATTGATGACAGTTGTTTTGTAGCCACAAAAGGAGAGGGCACTCAGCAGTAATTGGGGGCCATGTTTAGCTACCCAACCACCCATCATCGTTAGCACTTGGATTGATTCTAATTCATCATAATAACACACCTTGTAATCTACATGTTGGGGGGTAATTTATTTTAGATGGTGATTGTTAGTAATAACAAGCTATTTGGACATATTCAGAACATAGTTGTACACATCTGTTTTCTCTTCCTTCTTTTGTTTGCAAGTCTAATTTTTACCCCTCTGCCTATCCTTTTTCTCCTTTTGCAGTGCATGCTGTAGTATTGTTTTTGTTGGGTTTTTTTAAAGAAGCTTATTGTCTCAATGAACAGCTAGAACACAGGAGACTTATTTGGAAAAGCAGTTTAAGTAGCCAAGTTCAATTTAAGAATGGTGGTGGATTTTATCACTCAGCTTTATTAATGGACCTCATTCCCACCGTATCACATTTCTTTCCCTAATGCATTTGTGTAAAAGCTCTTGCCTCTCCCATTAACCCCTGTGGCTGGTGTTAACTCATTCCCGGGCATTTGTTGCCATAGCTGCAGCCACTCCTCAGCTGGAGCCCCTGTGCTCACCCCCATAGAGGCCATGTGGGGCCTGCCTGCTTGTTCCAGGCGTCAGCTGTTAGGCGGAGGGCAAGAGCCTTACAACCTCAGAGGTCAAACAGCCTGTTCTGTGTGCTTAAGCTCTGACTATTATTTTTTTTTTCTTCGCAGCAGATGGGCATCTGGCTGTCCAGCCTTAAGGCTGGGAAACATGTGTGGGAAGATTGCTCCCCTCACCCACTCCTGGGCACCTAAGCAGGTAGCCTAACTCCATATTCAAAAAGATGATCAATATTTCTCCTCTGTTGTTGAAATCTCTTCTTCAACACCTGAGGCAACTATGGGGAATTGTGCACAACTTGCGTCTGTTCACCGAAATAATTGCCAGCAGTTTTATGGAGCGTCTCTTGTGTGTGTTATTGCACATTTACAGATTTGATTATTTCATTTGCAAAATGGAAACGTGGCTTTCTGCTGCTTCCTCTCATTCTCATAGATCTTCAAGGAGAGAACCTTTTAAAAACAAAATGGAAATGATATGCAAATGTTTATGTTAATATCACACAGGCAAAAGTCAGGACCTTCAGAAAGTTCTTCAGGCACAAATTGATCAGGTGATAAGCACATCTTGCATACATTTCTATTTGAGTCTGCACTGTCCTGTGAGAAATGATTAGGAAAAGGAAATGTTTCATGCCCATAATGTGTGACTACTTTCTACCCTGGGCTCCAGGACTGACGTAGACCAGAGCAAACACAACTCCCACACACGCAGATTGGGTAGGTATGGTGGGATTTGAAGAAGATGTTTGATGGTGGAAAGTTTCCATATACAGCATTAATACGGCATTGGAAAAGAAATTTTAATTGTGTCTGTGCTGTGCCAGCTGTGCCAGGCAGCTGTCAAAGATAAATCTGTGGATTAACTCCAGACAGAAAATTCATAAAACATTTATTCCTTTACCTTGACTTTAATAGAATTGATATTATGTCAACAACAGCAGCAGAACATCAGCATCAACAACTAACCTTTTACATAGTATTTTCATAGCTTTCAAAATACTTTTTTAATTAATATCTTTAACTATCTTATCAACTCTGTAAGATCAACATTATTACTGTCTGCCTTTTGTGATGAGGCAACCCAAGCACAGAGACATTAAGTGACTTGTCGAAGGTTACACTGCCAGTAAATAGCATCATCTTCTGACTCCAAAACCCTGAGGTGCCCAGTCTAGGAAATACTCATAGCCCGGTCACCCTGCTCTCTACTTCCCTGTAACCTCAATGTTCTCTAACCACCTCTGAATCTCCGGGAAAATACATTAAGGCCTACACAGGTACTGGCACAAAAACAGAGAGGTAGATACTTGGAACAGAATAGAGAACCTAGAGATAAGACTAGTGCACTTTTGAGGCGCTCTGGCACCTCGGACCCCACTGAAGCAACAGCTCCTCCTGATCAGGAGCCTTAACTGCCTGAGACAACCAGCTCCTGGGCGCTTAAGGGGAGTCATGTCCCAAGCGAGCTGGTACAGCAGTTGGCATCCTGGCCTTCCATGACCGGGCAGTGACCTAGCATCCCAGCTCTGACAAATAAATATTGCCAAACCACTTCTCTCTCAGTGACAGTAACATCTATAACATTGCCAGTACCCTGAGGAGAGCCAATCTGAATTTCAGAAGCGAATGTCTTACACAGAAGTTGTGAATACTTACAATTCTACATGGTGATTTCCACTGTTACTTTAATGGCCAAGCATTGAGAAGAATAAGCACCCTTCACCCCAATGTCAGAGTGCATCATTAGGCAAAATATGCAGGAGATGATAATTGGTCCCTTTAGAAGCTTGGCATCATCGATGTTATTTGCAGCCCTTGTGGCATACACTTCAAGTATAACTAATTTTGATAAGTGGAGAGTAATTATTCATCCATTTATAATTTGATTTCATGAGAAAATTTTAAAATGGAATAACCCTGCATATTTCACATCCATGAAAGTTGTTCTGTACATCAGTTGATTGAATAACTTGTAAAAGTTTATACATATCTCATCAGGTTAGATTTGAACCAGAGTTTATTTTTTGTTCATAATTACAGTTGCATCTGAATCAGTAGATTAAGAAATGGCATATTACATTTTTGGTTATCAGCATTCTTTCATCCTTTGTCTATGTGTACATCTAAAAAACATTTTTTTGCCCTATTAGCAAAGGCAGTACTAAAGAAAAAAAATAATTCTTACAATCAATTTGTAGTTATAAGTATTCACAATTTCTGTTGAAGATATTTACTTCTAAAATTCAGGCTGGCCCTATTGATGATACTGGCAACATACTTGATGTAAACCATAAAATGATGTCTCTCTGTAAATGTCATGGCTTAAAGTAAGCATGCTTAAAACAGTTATAATAGAGAATACAACATACACTCAATAAAAAATAAGAGATTCTGAGTTTATTACTTGTAAGTGTTTAAAAAACTTCATTTAAACATATAAAATGAAATTTTTTTATTCTTTTCAATGTCTTTCTTTTCTCTACTCTCCCTCTTTGCCCTCTACACACACACACACACACATATACACTATCAGAACAAAATAAGCCTAATGCAGAAATCCAGCTTGCTATAAAAAGATTCTAAGGTAAAAAACAAAAAGAAAAGAAACAAAGAAAGAAAATCTCAACAACCTGCTTGGGAAACAAATAAAAGAACAACAACAACAAAAAAAAAAACAGTGCTAGGTTCATTTATCATGGGTTGATGAACACTTGTGCTAGTTCCACAGTTTTGCAATTATAGATGGAGCTGCCATGGAATACTATTCAGCAATAAAAAAGGTGGAGACTTCACATCCTTTGTATTTACCAAGAAGAATATGGAGAACATGCTCCTGAGTATCACAAGAATGAAAAAGCAAGCATCCAATGTACTCAAGATTAATATGAAACAACTACCCTTCTGCAAAAGAGAAAAACAAATTTGCATTTAAGAGGGGGTAGAGTGGGAGATAGGTGGGGCAAGCTGTCACCTACTGGGTATAACATAGGACTAGATGGCACACCTCCTGTGGAAAGGGCTCCACTGCAACTTGGACTTTACCTAACAATGCGAACAATGTAACCTAATTGTATGTACGCTTATATTAATCTAAAATAAAAAAAAAAAAAGAACGCTCAACCTACATATTAACAGGCAGGCATGAACATTCCAACAATATTTACGAGACCATCGTATTGTAACTAAAACATTCATCGTACACCCAAATCCTTTGGTTTTAGCTAATGTGTTGATTGGTTCAACTGCAAATAACTACAAAGTGCTTGGTGTATCTTGAGTTCAGGAAATAAATATTTGGACAAGAAACAAAAAGGACCTCCTCCTCTGGATCTGAAACCTTGGTAAGGCACGACAGAGACTAAATAGCAAATAAGTAATTAACAAAAATAATTTTAGATAATTATAAGTGGTACAAAAAAAGGAAACTAGATCATTGGATAGAAAAAAATGGAAGGGCTTGGAGGATTACTTTGATGTAGGGACTCACACAAGGTTTAATAAGAAAGTTACATGTGACATGAAGGAGAACTTCATCATCATGTCATGTGAGAAAAGAATCCATGGCAGAGAAAACAGCTGGTTGGAAGGAAGGAAAGCATATATTACATTGTTATGATTCCATGACCATCCAAAAAGGCCCAGTGTGCAGTGGACTCTGAGAAAAAGAGATGGGTGGTAGCAGGTGAATTCAGGTTGGCAGTCAGGCCCACATGTGACACAGCATTCTTGGCAAAGAAGGAAGATGAAGTTTATGGTGTGTGAACTGAACAAAACAGTAGAAGAAGGTGACAGAGGCATTTTCTTATGTACTTATTTTTAAAAAATAGCGTCTGTATTGAAAGCATGAGGGAAATAATGTTATGATCTTCCGTGACTGTGGCGGGCAGATATTCCCCCAGAGATATTTTACGTCAATTTTTTGTTTTTAAGAAACATTGCAGCCAAGGAATTATAGTGTTTAAATTCATACTAAAATGATTAAAGGTTTTTCTTTGTAATGACGTATCACTCAGAATCCTAAAACATTTTTAACTTTGATTTATCAGAAAACATTGGTTCTGTGACATCACACTAACATCCTTATTTTTAGAAGGAATAATTAGGCTCTGTGATTTTCCAAGCTCTTCATTCGCCCCTGGACAGGGACCTTGATAACTGTTGGGTCACACCTGTGATATGTAGTTTTAAATAAGTGCTTTTTTATGGTTTAACAGATCAGCTCTATCAGGTTAATTAACATATATCAATAATTACTACACATTTTAGAAAAAAAATCTTTATAAGAAATTTACAAATTACAGCTTAGTTAGTCATAAAAAAAGAGAAATGGTAACCAAGTGTGTGAGTGTGAACCATGACCCATTGGACAAGCTTTCACACACCATGAGGCAGCTGCAGTAGCCGCATTAGGGGGACGAGGACTGTCCTCATCACTTGCACAGTCAGGTCTGTCCATGAATGAGGGCCATAAATGTAGTTGAAAACAGAGTCATATAATAACAGTTTCTTGTTTTATCGTCACAAATAGAATAAAAGGGTAATAAAGAGATAGTTAATTAAGATGAGCTACGACTAACACTGAATGTATAGTGCTTAATACACAGCACCATCTAGTGAAATTTGAGGGAAATGTTTCACATATTGAATGTGCATTGAATATGGTGCAGAATAACATTGTAAATGTTGGAGATTAATTCTTATGTATTAGGTATACATTTAAGTTTCTCCCAGTAATTGTCCAAAGAATACATAAAATGTTATACATGCATACATTGCATATACCTATACCTATATATGCATGTTATGCATGTATATGTATGTATAAATAAAAATAAATGGATATAAATAGATATATAGACATCATTTTCAACATTTGTCCTTTTACTAAAGTGATTATAAAATATATAAAATATTTTCTTTCTATTAGATCATACATGTCATAATAAGCAATAATCTTTGTTTATACATTTTCCTATATGATATTAACAAAATATAACTTAAATAAAACACAATATATACAAATGTGATACATGTAGTCTGTGTGGTTTCAAAGCCCTTAACATGTTAGATAGAGGAGAGCGGTCAAGGTGTCTGCAAATACTTCAAACTTTTTTTTTATTCAAAGATAACCCTATTAAGATTTTACAGTTATATTTGGTGGACTTTTGGGAAAATAAAATTCAATGATTTGTGTAAGAGGTCACAAGAAATTTCATATTTTAGTTCACAAAATATACCATGATTGGGTAAATAATTTTAATATTGAAGAATAAGTGATATTAAGCTAATATGGAAAGAATTGTTTGACTATAATTCTCCATGTTGATTCCTTGCCATATTAGCACAGATTTCATCTATGTATAAAGATTATATTTCCATACACACACTTTATTACACAAAAATTATTTTGAACACCATTGATTATAAAAGTGTGTAATCCTTTGTGAATAAAGAAAATAACAATTGCAACAACAAATATTTTAAAACCTCCCCAGACAAAAGAAGATGTACAGGAGTTGGAAAAAACATAAAAATGAAAATGTCACTATAATATAAAATTGTCTATTTATATTGATAAATGGAATCTAGGAATAATTTTAAATAAATAAGTTCAAGTACATCTTTGCATACTTTCACTTAAATCATTTTAACATTTATCAATTCAAAAGTATTGCTCATCTATCATGAACTAGTCAATGAATAAGTAAGTGTGTCAGTAATGAGAATATATCATCTGAATTTCCAACTGTGACAGAATAATTAATAAGAAGCCCTAGAGGCTATGCTCTCAAATTTATTTTCATGTTTTCTTCAAGGCTATACTTTCTATAATCTCTTTCCCACCAATAACTGAATATGGTATATGTGCAAAGACAATTGTGCTCTGGGAAGGAAAAAAGGACTCTTGACAGACATATTTAACTCAAGAACTCTCTCATGGCTTTGATAAACCTTTCCAAGATGGGGCTGCTATCAGAAAGTATCCACCAGTCTTGTTTCTTATATCCTTCACCATGGTCAGACCCACATTCACAGTCTGATGGCTCTCTAAGACTTCTTATTCTCAGCTCTCTTCACACATTTTCTCTCATAGACATTTTCCCCAATTCAATGCTTGCACATTTAACTTAATCCATTTTGGTATCTATTCCTCAAAAGATTCTGAAGTGGGTTTCTGAAAGGTCTTGAAATTTTTGCCTTGGAGGGATAGGTACTTTTGCCAGTTTGCTTTGGTAGCACAAAATTTTTAGTTACTATCACATAGAAGTTAATAAAGTTCTTGATCTATAGGCTTGAAATCCACACAGCAAAGCATCGGAGTAGGGGACACAGCAAGGGTCCCATTTAACTATGTTGTGGCTGCATATAGGACATTTTAAAATTCCTGTGTCTAGGGGTCATCAGGCAAGAACGAAAGTCACTAGAATGTTTTGAATAATAGACCTTGATTAGCAGAAAGAAGAACAGCTATTCTTATGCAGTGGGGTAGGAATAAGTATGTCTGGAGCCTGGATGATCTACTTCGGTACACCTTGCAAGCAAGTACTCCCTTGCTTCATTTTAACTGTGACCGCTGTACTGAATGTAGAAGGAGACTCTGATAATTAAAGTAGCAGATCCCTCAAGAATGATGTTTTGGCTCAAACTTTCCCCAAAGCCAGCAAGACCTCTAAAGAGATACCTGAGAGGAGGGAAGGATTTAGTGTGCCCAGTGTTAGAGGGAGAGCATCGACTGTAGCTTGAACTACATCCGTGGAGGTATTCACAGACTGGACCTTTTTCTATGCATTTCCTTTAGACTATGTGTCCCAGGAAACCACAGAAACCCCCCTCCCTTAACCCCTATGAAGATAATTTATAGAGCAAAAGTCAGTGGAAACTGATGACTGTTACCATGAGAGTGTAACTGAGAAACAACCTTAGCTGCCATCTGCCTCCGGAAACCATCAGTCACAAGTTTCTCTGTGAATGTTGACAGCCAATGACCGAGACTGAGAAAGCTAAACCGGCCTATTCTTGGAAGACCTGGGAGTCTTCCAATGGCCATGCTGGCTCCAGAAATCTCTTCTTTCTCTGCTGAACTTAGCCTGAAAATCAGCCTAAGCCTTGTTTACACACATTTTCATTCTCTCTCCTTCACCTGGAATAAAGCTTGCCTCACATTGTGACAAATAGCCCAGCAATATCAGCTTCCGGCTTACTTCCTTTCACCAGATCTTTTAGGCCTATCCCCTAAGAATAGTTTTCAATGGTTAACACTGACAACACAAAGCCACATAGCTCCAGAAGCATGGCTAGACACCATGCTAATAATTACTAAACGTACTAAGTTGATTGCTTTTGCTAATTCCCAGTCATCAAATTATTAGGAATAAATTTCCCTCTGTCTTTAAATTATCATTAGTCTTGCATTTATAAATGATGAAATAAGCATTTTTATCCCATGAGGTAGGATACAAAATTAAGTCAAGCATGTTTATTATTAAGCATAAAATAGGTCAAGTTGGGAGAAGAGGAAATGTTTCCCCAAATTTCAGCTCAAGGAAGAAGAAGAAACCCATGAAAATTTGAGTTCAGAGAGTTGGCTAAGGAGAAGCCTGTGGTCACAGAGGTGAACTACATTATGTCAAATTGGATCCTGCAAATAAAAGGCCATGATGTGCTGGAAATGAAGGTTAAAATATCATCTGGCCAGAATTTTCTGATAAAACAAGTCACAATGTCTCTGTAAAATATTTATACATAGGCTGATTCCTGAATAAGGCTGGATACTAAACTAAGTGAAGCTATAAAAATGGTTATTTCTAAAGCTATAAATTAAAATTTGTACTTGTGACTTTCTCTTCATGTGGCCTATATGGGTGAACAGTTTAAGTGTACATATGAGATCACACAATGAAGTTTGAAAACTCTTCTGAGAAAAAGGATGCAAGTTCCTGAATATTACTACAGTCACCTCCACACGTTCCCTTGGGAACTGCGCACTGACACCATGACGGCCCACCCTTCAAAGCACTTCTGGAACTCTGTTTCTGAAATAGCCATCATAGTTGTCATCATATGAAGTTGGACAATTAAGCTGGCAAACTCACCCTAGAAAAAGTACTAAATCCCTCATGGCTGAATACCACTAAGGTCACCTTCAAAGTCCTCCCCTTGGCCATTTGGTAATGGCAGTGAAGAGTAAGTGATGAGGTATGTAGCACTTCTTCAAGCATGAGCTTGTGAACTTAAATATCTCACTTCAGATTTGAGGAAACTTCCTACTTACTGCTCTTGAGGAAATCTAAAACAATCAATTAATATGCATAGACATTAAGCAACACAGGAGCACAAGGACCTGGAGGACTTTTTAGGTGCAGTGGAGCTTGGACTGCATGGGAGGTATGTGACTCCAGGTACAACCACAGCAGAGGTCAGCTGGTTGCTTTCTGCAGCATAATGGGTGACTTTCAAGGAAAGAGAAAGAAGAATGAGAATGCCTTGTGTTAATTTTTGTTAAATAATGAAGTTCAATAACTACTCTCATTAAGTTCCTACTGAAAAATGTGGCATGTACCTCTATTTTTCATAGCTAAGAATATGAAAAAGTTAGGTATCTGATTCAGAAATTAATCAACACAGGAGCATAGTAAAATTCAGACAAGGAAATAACTTATATGACAAACGTCTTTCAAGAAATATGTAGGTCCACTTTCAGTCTTTTACAGGTGGCTAGCCAATTCACCCAGCACCATTGTTAAATAGAGTCTTTTCCCCCACTGAATGTTCTTAATTGGCTTGTCAAAGATCAAGTAACAGTAAGTAGCTGGGTTCATCTCTTGGTTCTCTATTCTGTCCCATACATCTACTTCTCTATTTTTGTGCCAGTACCATGCTGTTTTGATCATTATCGATTTATAGTAGAGTCTCAGGTCTGGGAGGCCTCCTGCTTTGTTTTTATTTCTGAGTAATATCTTGGCTATTCGAGGTTTTTTCTGATTCCATATGAAACTAAGTATTATTTTTTCAAGATCTTTAAACTATAACAATGGAGCTTTACTAGGAATTGCATTGCAAAAGTATATATTGCTTTGGGTAGTATAGACATTTTAACAATGTTGATTCTTCTCAGCCATTAGCAAGGTATATTTTTCCATTTGTTAACATTTTCAGCTATTTCTTTTCTTAAAGTTTTATAGTTCTCTTTATAGAGATCTTACACATCCTTTGTTAGGTAAACTCACAAATATTTCATCTTCTTTGGCACTACTGTGAAAGGAAAAGAGTCCTTGACAGTTTTTTCGGCTTGGCTATTGTTGGTATATATAAAGGCTACAGATTTATGGGTGTTCATTTTGTAGCCTGAACATTGCTGTATTCCTTGGTCACTTCTAAAAGTTTTGAAGTAGAATCCCTGGTGTTTTACAGATATACAGTCATATCATCTGCAAAGAGTGAAAGTTTGATCTCTTCTGATCCTGTGTGGATACCCTTGATCACCTTTTCTTCCCTGATTGCAATGGCTAAAACTTCCATTACAATGTTGAAGAGCAATGGAGACAATGGGCAACCCTGCCTAGTTCCTGATCTAAGTGGAAATGGTTTCAATTTAACTCCATTCAATATGATACTGGCTGTGGATTTGCTGTAGATGGCCTCTATCAGTTTAAAAAATGTCCCTTCTATACCAACTTTTTAAAAGTGTTCTGATCATGAAGGGATGCTGGGTATTGTCAAAAGCTTTTTCTGCATCAATTGAGAGAATCATATGGTCTTTCTTTTTTAATTTGTTTATGTGCTGAATTACACACCTCTCACCATAAAGTAAGGTAGACTCTCACTGGATTAAACATTTAAACTTAAGACACGAAACTATAAAAATTCTAGAAGAAAGTGTAGGGAAAACTCTTGAAGGAAATGGCATGAGTGAATATTTTATGAGAAGGACTCCCCAGGCAATTGAAGCAGTATCAAAAATACACTACTGGGATCTGAATAAACTAAAAAGCCTCTGTACAGCCAACAATATAGTAAGCATAGCAAGCAGACAGTCCTCAGATTGGGAGAAAATATTTGCAGGTTTTGCCTCCAACAAAGGTTTAATAGCCAGAATACACAGAGAACTCAAATGTATTACCAAGAAAAGAACAAGTGATCCCATCTCAGGATGGACAAAGGACTTGAAGAGAAACTTCTCTAAAGAGGACAGGCTCACGGTCTACAGACACTTTTGAAAAAATGCTCACCATCCTTAATCATCAGAGAAATGCAAATCAAAACTCCTTTGAGATATCATCTAACTCCAGTAAAATTAGCCCACATAACAAAATTCCCAAACCATAGATGTTGGCTTGGATGTGGAGACAAGGGAATACTTCTACACTGTTGGTGGGAATGCATACTAATACATTCCTTTTGGAAGGATTTTTGGAGAATACTAAAAATTGACTTGCCATCCAATTCTATAATTCCTTTACGAGGTATATACCCAGAAGACCAAAACCACAAATTATAACAAAGATACCTGTACCAGAATTTTTATTACAGCCCAATTCATAATTTCTAACTCATGGAAAAAGCTAAGTGCCCATTGACCCACAGATGGATTAATAAATTGTGGTACATGTATACAATGGAATATTGCGCAGCCTTAAAGAAAAATTGTGACTTCACCTTTTTCATGTTTACATGGATGGAGCTGGAACATAGTCTTCTCATCAAAGTATCTAAAGAATGGAAGAAAAAGTATCCAATGTACTCAGCCCTACTATGAAGCTAATTTATAGCTTTCATATGAAGGCTATAACCGAATTATTGCACAAGAATGTGGGGAATGGGGCAAGGAAGGGGTGGGGAGGGGTGACGTTGGGGTGGATGGAGGGTAATTGGTGGTGCCACACCTATGGTGCATCTTAGAAGGGTACAGGCGAACGTTACTAAATGCAGAATAGAAATGTCTTCATACAATAACTAAGAAAGTGCCCTGAAGGCTATGTTAATCAGTTTGATAAAAATAGTTCAGATTGTATATGAAACCAGCACATTGTACCCCTCGATTGCACTAATGTACACAGCTATGATTTAATAAATAAATAAATAAATAAATAAAAAGAAAAGTCAAGGTTAAAAAAAGAAATATGTAAAAGAAAGGTATAGTTTCATTTTATCAGAGTGATTCCTTTTGGGTGATGGAAGTTTTATTCTTTGGGGAATGATGAAATAGTGATACATAATTTCCCTAGTCACATATCTGATGTGTAGAAAATTATACTCAGTCTGCATTCACAGGCTGGTATATTTTATCTTGCTGACTTGAGTTATTTTCAAACAACTGAATCTATATTTTAGTAACCTTTGCAAGATAAATATAATCTTCAGTAGAGGGCACCACCGACATCTAGTCAGTCAAGAGAAACCATGAGTCCCGTATGCACTGCCTGCCATTTTCCCACTAGAGAGGGTGCCAAGAACTACTGACAAATCCATTAATCTGTAACGTAGATACTTGGGGAATATGAGTGTATATTTTGTTCTGTCAACACAAGTGATCTAAAGAAGGAGAAAATTGTATTGACCATGTTGAAACAAGCTCTTTTTGTTAGCTCAGCACCAAGCCTAGGCAGGTACACCAAGATCCACTTCCTAGGTATATGGTCTGTAGTTGTGAGACAAAGGAAGAAAACAGTAATATTCATATCACTGTTATTTTAAATTATGTGTATTTTCTCAGAAAATGCAAGCAAAAATACGTGTGTGTATGTATATGTATATACACACACAGAGACAGAGACAGAGAATGGAGTATTGATCAAACTACCTTGATCTGGAAACCTTTGTTTAATTTCAGTCTCTAATAAATTCTTGTCTATAGTAAATTTTCAGTCTGCAACATAAAACTGCAACATATTCATTACTGACAGAATTTATAGTTGTAGTAAAGTTCATTTATTAATATCTGTGTCCCTGACCAAATTCAACGAATAATGAAATAAGTCAAAACTGCTTTACTCACAGATGCTGACCTAAAATAGTGCCAGCAGGAGCCAGCATATGGACGGGAAATGTATGAGAAGAAGACATATACTTTATACATTTCAAATAATCACTTTATACGTTTTCTGTATTAGAATGAATATATCTTTGCAAATTTAAATTAATGATCATAAAGCCTAAAAAAAAAATAGTAGCAGAATGTATTGACTTCACTCTAATTCCAAAAGGCATCTTGACTTATATTATGCTTTTTATCCTTGTTTATGTAAATTACTGCTGGAAGCCCCAGAATTCCAGGTCTTTGATCTCATCTCTGCCTCATGTTACTCCCATAATTGTCTGCACTTTAATTCGCTACACAGAATTTATTTCCTTACCTTTCATGTTCCCTAAATTTCAAAATTCTTCCAATGAGCAATCTGGCACTTACCATCCATCACCACTAAATTCCTCAACTGTTAACCTCTTCTCTGAACAGTACTGGATATTCAACAAGAAAAATGGTACTTGGGTCCTTCCAAAGTTTTATTATGGTGTACCACCTTCATTTTTTCTTCTTGTGCTTATAGAAATGGAGCAGAGAGTGAGAGAGACATTTTTATGTTTTTGTTTTTCCCTGAACTTCACTATTAATTTCAAATTCAATTTCATTCTTAGCCTATAAATGCTCCCAATTTTGAATCTTATGTTATCAACTTATGTACTATAAAATATCACCCTGATTGTAGTCATCTATTAACATGAATTTTATTTCCCTTTTTTTCAGTCACTAACAAAGTGTTAGACAAAAATTATTTTAGGATACTTTCATGAAGGATCATAATTACAAGAGTTCTGGTTATTAAAAGAAAAAAACAATTTCTAAAATAATTTGAAGAGAAAACAAAAAGTAGCAGCTGTAAATGAACAAATAAACAAATGATAACAATAGTAGCAGGAATGGAAGTTAATGAAAATGGAAAACACAGGCGGTGCCTGTGGCTCAGTGGGTAGGGCTCTGGCCACATATACTGAGGGTGGCAGGTTCAAACCCGGCCCTAACCAAACTGCAATGAAAATAACCGGGTGTTGTGGTACGCGCCTGTACTTCTAGCTACTTGGGAGGCTGAGGCAAGAGAATCGTCTAAGCCCAGGAGTTGGAGGTTGCTGTGAGCTGTGATGTCACAGCAGTCTATGAGAGCAATGAAGTGAGACTCTGTCTCAAAAAAAAAAAAATGGAAAGCATATTCAAATTCCATAGAAACAAAATATATACACACTCTTAGCACTATTTAGCCAAATATTAATGAAACGTAAATTAAAAAATATGGAAATCCTCGAAAATTTACCTCTAACTTAGTATATCAAGAAGCTACTGGCAGATGGTTTTAATCTAAATTAAATTAGATAAGAATAAATTATTAACAATGAAATGTAATAAATTATTAACAATGAAAATTGAATGCAGGAAATTTACGATAAAAGGCAAACAAAGGTAATCCTCAGGAAGATAATAGAACAAGGGCGTCTAATGCCGGTTAAATTGTGGCCCAGGCTGGCTATAAATGCTGTCTCAGACAAAAATCATAAACATGTATTGAACATTGTGAGGTGTTTTTGTGATTTTTTCCGTAGAACTTGTTTGCACAGTTGTTGAGTATGAACTTTGTAGACACCAACATTATGTCACAGTGGCACATAAAATAAACATCCATGCACACTCTCTATTTTCCTGTGTGCATGACTTTAGTTTTCTGGTGGTGTGTGGCTGCCAGCATGTTATCTTCCAAGTGTAGACAGTCAATTTAAACACCATCAGACATTACATTGCTCGTGGTAACTTGGTGAGGCAGGGATTATCAAAACTACTTCAACTTACCACTGCAAAGTTAGGCATTTATGTTATTCGAAATCAGGTAAGCATTCTCCTTTGATTATTAAGGTACTTCCACATGCTGGCATTACCTCATACATTGCCTCCTGTGCTTTAAAATTGCTCCTGCCTTAGCCCTGAATCAGCAGCCAAGATGCAGAAGGGCCCAAATTTGGTTTCTATTTTCCTGTCAATTCATATCAATAACAAAAGTAAATATAGTTTCCTATCTACAATTTTTTTTTAATCCCAGCATGGATTCTGTAATGTCTCAAAACTGAACCCCCAGAAGAAAAATTACAGATGAAGGAAGATTGTCCATTGAAAAGCAGACAGATGACCACATTTTTGTGAAGACCACTGGTAAGGCACTCTGCTTAATTTGTGGGAACCTGGTGCCAGTTTTCACAGATCACAATTTGAAAAGGCAGTGTATGCAAAAACTTGCTGCCAAATTCAATGCATATGAAGGATTGTGGCATAAGGACAAATTCGCGGAACTGAATAAAATGTTTTCTCAACAAAAAATTTTGTAAAAAGTTACAACTCAGGCAGCTTCCATTGCAAAAGCTAGATATGTGATAGCATGTTCAACAAGTCATCATCATCCACCTTAGTTTCAAGTAGCCCACATGCCTTATTTTCAAGATTAAAGTCACCACAGTGGAAATGCTCAAACCATCCTTGTACTGTGTGTTCATTAGCCACATCCTTGCCACACCTTTATCGAGATTTTGAGTTGTGTGGGCTGCATTGATTCCATGACAGAATCCATGTTTGAAAATAACACCGATTTTTGACTTATCCATGGTTTCACGAAAAGTGCTCTAAAAATTTTTGAAAAATAATAACAAGTCAATGTTTGCATTTGGAAGAATGAGGATGTACCTTCACAACGAAAATAAAACAAGAGGTGGCAAAGAGAAATGTCAGGGGTTTCAAAGTCCTCAATTTAAAACATGATTCTAAAGGAATAGAACAATATCAATTATTAAGTATGAAAGGTCCTATTCCTTTAGAATCATGTTTTTAAATTCCAGAATTAAAATATTCCTAAAAGCTACAACATTCATTTTCTTTGTGCATAAATCAATCTCTTTAATAGGGAAGCAATTTCAATATTTCACAAAATTAACCAATTAAAATCTATCTCTTTATATATGCTTTATATATTAATTTCATATTTCCCAATTTATTTTGGCTTCATATAGATAAACTTAACATGGGATGCATAGGGTGATTAGAATGTTCCAGAGAAAGGCAAGGCTGTCTAATAGCAATGAATTGTTATCCTAATGAAGGCGTCATCATTTCTTTCTGGATTTGTACTGGTATCTGATAGATGATAAGAAACTGTACTCTAACATGGCTTTGGAAATAAAGTTGATGCAATATCTAGATTTGTTCTTCTCATAGTGTAACAATTGAAAATTCTAGTTGTTGGGTGGCTTCTAAGGACTGCATTATTAGTCATTTCACCAATTTTAGTGCTCTTAAAATAGAAAAGAGTAGAATTTAAACCAAGGGAATGCTCTTTGCTTCCATTTTTATCTGATGGGTACTAAATACATATATATTCATGAGGTTTATATTTAAAAATACAATGATCTATTTATGCCATGCTGTGTTTGGTTCCATGAGAATGAATTTATGTAAGCATGGGAGATCACCACTGTCTTCCTGAGGTCTGAAGGATTCCCTATTAAAGTAATTAATTTATCCACCGCTGTCTTCCTGAGGGCTGAAGGATTCTGAGGAAAGCATTTATTAATTCCCTCTGCCACAGAGGCAAAAGGTAGATTGCTATTATAAATATACATCAAAATACATTTTATTTTTAAGTACATTTTTCAATGATATTTTGAAATATAAGTAAAAATTGTGATGAGTAAAAACTGTCAAAACGCTACAGGTCATTAAAAATAAATGCAATTTTATCTTACAAATACTAATGAGTAATGTATTGTTTGTAAGTTGTTGGGTGGCCCAGAAGATTTTTGGAAGGGCTGCAGAACTGGGGTTGGACTTGTGAGCCAAGAGGCCAATCATGGCCCAGGCACAGGACTGCTGAGTAAAGCTCTTGCTGGTCCTGACCACGCAGTGCCTCTAGATCATTCCCACCACACTTTTGACTCAAGATTACCCACTATGTATGGAGCCACTGATAATTCTGCAAACAGAATATGGATTCTGCTGATTTCATGACCTTTACTATAAATCACACATAGCCACTGCTATTTATTTCATTTGGTTCTGATTCAGTATCTTTTCAAGGCACTAATTTCAGTTTCTTTGGACAAATACCCAGAAATATTACACCTTGATCACAAAATAGTTCCTCTTTTAATTCATTTTGAAACCTCTATACTATTTTTTTCATAATGGCCATTCTACTTTACAATCCCAGCAACTGTGTATAAGCATTCCCTTTTTACACTTTCTTATTAACATTTATCATTTTTCTTTAAGATATTAGACTTCCTAACATGTGTGAGATGATACCTCATTGTGATTTCTTCATTCTTAGGAAATCTGAATTTGGATTTCCTTGTGTCTGCTCAACTGTGTCGGGTTGCTGTGTTTTTCTTGTAGGTGTACCAATTCATTTAGTATTGGAAGTATAAACCCAGCATCTTAATGTGAATTCTCTAAAAAGTAGACAAAGACTCTAGAATTCAGTGCAAGTAATTTATTGGGAAAATGAAATTATGAAGGTAGTATGGGATTAATAGAATGAACAATTGTCAATAAGGCATGTGGTATGTAGCTAGCTACCATAAAATGGTATTCAGGCTTAATCCTTCAGAGAATACTCCATTAAAGGGTGCAAAAGCACACTTCTATTTACCTCAATAAAGAGATAAATTTACCTGTTTGTTTTTTTTTTAACACTGCAACTCCCAAGTATCATTGATTCAAGGATATCTTTGGTGCTATAATTCCTAGGCATGCCCTGCTTGATGCCAAAGCCATATGGAAAATCAATCTTTCCAAAATGCAAGGGAAGAGGGTCTTCATTTTCAGGGATGTAGATACTAATGGATGGAAATTATCCACAGTGTTCAAAATTTGGAACACTGGAAATTTGGGGTGGAAACTTTCCCAGAGTGGGCTTCACTCTGGTGTTCTTCTGGGTTTAATTACATTATTTTCCTTCTCCTCATGATCACTGGGAACAAACACTACAGATTTCACCTCTCACAAATGTAGGGTTTTGATGCTGTCACTCAACTGCTACAACCGCAGCTGTGGAACTAGATTCCCCATCGATTCCTTTCCTTATTAGAGAGATAATTTGGATCTGTGATAGGTATGTTTATTGGAAAACCTAGATGACAGATATTACTGTAGATTGAGGGTCTAAAAATGTAAATACCAGTACTTTTCACATTTCTTTGATAGGAAACTCTATGTTTCATAAATGAGTGGCTTCCCAAAAGGGAAGGGAAACATTTAACTGCAGAGAAGTTTAAAGGAATACACATTCAATAATTATCTTTCATAAATTATTTTAAGTTTTCCCCTCTAGATAACTTTCACAGAAGGGATGGATTTTTTTTTAGAAGAAATAAATCTAAGTAGTGTACCACAGCCTGCAGAGTAATTATATAGTGAGGAAGAAACAAAGTGGCCTTCAGGATGCTGATTTTCTGTTTCTAGGGCCATTACTTCTTGGCCAGTGCAGTGGATTATGTTATCGGCCCCAGTCTTTACTTCTCCCTGGATTACACCCTTCACCATAACTTGAAAGTCCATTCAAAGGTCCACAGTATGGACTTTCATGCTTCTTCATATTGAGTTTAACCATGTGATAGCCTTTGGCTAACTGAATAAAATATAGGTGTTGATGGGCCAGTTCTGAGCATGTCTCTCAAGAAGGATGCCTTCATGTCTCCTGTGCATAAGCTCCTCTGACATTGCCCTGAGGAGAATATGCCTTGGAGAGCTCATAGGACCTCAGATGTGGTAGAGGCGAGTCTAGATGGGTTTCTGACATAGTTCCTGGTAATGAAACTGAATTTACCAGATTCATCTGGAGGATAAGTGATGATATTGATTTTTTTCCCCAATGTAAATCTATCAACAGAAGTGAATTGTGGGAAAGAAAATGGTGGCAACCTTCTTCTCCAAAAGTGGCTACATTGCAACCGTTCCTCTGCAAGAACAAAGGACTGTTGCTTCTCAGCTGAATACAACTTAGTAAAAATTTCTGGGAAGATTCAGAAAGAGTGGCTAAGGGTAGGACTCTGTGGGACCATCTTGCACCATGACAATGCATCCACCCACACAGCTGTCATCACCTTTAGGTTCCTGGAGTCCACAGAGGTTAAACTTGTGACTCATCCACCTTACAGTCCTGACCTGGTCCCATGGGATTGTTTCCTGTTCCCTCTAGTCAAAACTCACATGCATGGATGATAGCTGTCTATCCTGAAAAAGTTGTTCCCACCTGTGAAAGTGAGCTTATGAGACTTGAAGAAAATGAGTGAAAGAGTGTTTTTGAACATGGTTTACAAGAAGAGAAAAGTGAATAGAAGTTCATGGTGATTATTTTGAGGCAATATAATAACCAAAATAATTATGTTTCTTTTTTTTTTATAATTTTATTGAATCATAATTCTGTACATTGGTGCAATCATAGGGCACGATTCATATACATTCAGAAATGTTTTGATCGTACTGTTACAGATAGCCTTCATGGCTTCC
The DNA here is from genome assembly GCA_963573935.1 of Arctocebus calabarensis. Classification (NCBI taxonomy): domain Eukaryota; kingdom Metazoa; phylum Chordata; class Mammalia; order Primates; family Lorisidae; genus Arctocebus; species Arctocebus calabarensis. The sequence goes on along the minus strand of CAUYON010101273.1, from coordinate 22 downwards.
CTATTTAACAAATGTATACATA